>LFZO01000208.1:0-56953 GCA_001578225.1 Pseudocercospora musae | reverse complement strand
CTTTTAGAAGTTTGTTATAGATCTTGTCTTCTCCTAGTGCCTTGTTGCCTAGTATTTTCTTTAGGATCCTTTCTATAGTTTTAGGTTTGACCTAGATGTCTCTTGGTATATCTAGTAGTAGAGTCTCTAGTTCTTCCTCCCTTATGTCTAATAGGTCTACTTGTACTTTTCCGTAGAAGAAGTGTTGACCTAGGGCTCTTGCTTTCCCTTCTATTGTAGTCTGCATTTGCCCTTGTTAGTCCTTAATGTCCGGGAATTGTAGTAGTATATCCTTTTCCTATTTAGGTTTCCTTGCCTATTTAGCTATCCTCTACATCTCCTCTAGTTTCTTTGTAATCATTCCTATTATAGATCTCCATTCTTGTATCTTGTCTTTCTTAATCTAGATCTTCTTTTCCTAGTAGGCCTTGTTGTAGTTGTCCTATGCTTCCTAGGTATAGGTTTGTGTCTACTGCCTCCTAGCCTTCCTTGCTACTTTGACTTTCCTTGTACACTTACTAGTCTAGTATAGTTGCTAGTATAGTAAATGTCTCTTTACTAGGGTATGCTTTTTAGCCACCTGTCTTAGGATTCCTATTAGTTCTTCTACTACCTTGTCGATGTCCTCTAGCTTTAGTAGGTACTTTGTTAAGAGTTCTTCTAGTTTTGGGTCTATTTCTAGTTCCTCCCTAATCCTATCCTATTAGGCCCCCTTCTAGTTAAGCTTTTCCTCCGGTTCCTGTTCCTAGTTAGCCTAGACATTTAGCTCAACCTATACTAGGAAGTAGTCTAATAATTCTTCTAGTTCCTAGTTAACCCTACATCTTGTAATCCTATTCCTAATCTAATGTAATGCAAAGTATAGGTCTAGTGTGCTACTGCTTCCTCTTACCTCCTAGGTAACTAATCCCTTTAGGGTAACAATTTCTATTCCTTCCCTCTCCAACATATCGATTAGCCTTCCTACTAGGAAGTAATGAGCTAGGGTAAAGTCTAAGCCTTAGAGGGGGTAGTAGAGGTTGAAATCTCTAAGCAGGACTTGGTAGGTGTTCCCCTAGATAACTCTAGGTATTCTTTCTAGGGTTTTTAGTTAAGTACTACTCCTTGAGTCTAGTAGTAGGTTGTATATGTAGTAGACTTGGAGTGTACCTTAGGATGTTTCCACTTGAACTAATGTTAGGTCCCTATCCTCTTGTAGTATAGCCTACTAGGTTTCTCTAGCTATCTCCTTGCTAATGTAGATGTATGTCCTTAGGGCTCCCTAGTTGTGGATAATTAGGTAGTATCTTGGGTCTTTAATAGTTGCTAGTCTCTTTATATGTAGGTTGAGCTAGGGTTCCTAGATTGTAATAATGTAATGTTCTTTTAGGTTTAGTACTTGAAGGAAGCTCCTCTGTACCTTATCTTTACTCTTATTAACATTGTACTATATAATGTTTAGTACTATTGCACTATTCATTAGGTTTTATCTATATCGTTTTCCTATAGGTTTTCCTTTAGCCTTTCCTTACTTTGAACTAGTATTTGACTAAGTTTCTTCTACCCTACTTCCTTTCCTATAATGTTAAGGTATCTTAGTCTCCCTAGTTGCTAGTAGCTCTCTAGTACTAGTAAGGCCCTAAATGTAAACCTATCATCTTATCTTAACCTCTTTTGTAGTACCTAGCTAGGTTGCCTCTACGCCTAGCTACTCTAGCTTATTGTATATCTTGTTAGTATATTGACTCTAGCTTCCTTTGCCTTCCTAGCTGCCTGTATTCTTACTAGGCATTCCTTTACCTAAGAGGGGTGTCTTTTGGTATAGCATGCGTATCTTGCTTCCCCTTTATGTACTTTGTATTCTTTAACCTAGTAGTCCCCTATACAATAGGAGTAGGTATTAGTTGTCCTTGTGTACTTAGCTACTAAGTGTCTATAGTACTAACATTTAAAGCACTGCATTATCCTATAGTTGCTTCTATGTACCTCTATTTCCAATCTTTTAAAGTCCTAGAATAGCCCTTAGTCTAGTACTATGTTAGCTTGCTCTATACTCCCTACCTAGATGATTAGGGAGGACTACTTCTTAGTCTCTTCGATTTTCCTTTTAATCTATACTACCTTTGTAATCTTTAGGCCTAGGTATGTAGCTTGGTTTTGTCTCTATAGGTTTCCGATATCCTATTCTTCCTTAAAGCTCCTTATCATGCTATAGGCTATAATTATGAACTACTGTTAGGAGACCTTTGCAGTTTTCCCTATCTTGGTTGTCCATTCTTTTTGTGTTTCTAGTTTCTTTTTGTCCTGCTCCTAGGCTATAAACAGCTTGATTACCCCCTTTCCTTCGTTCCTAGCCCTAATAACCTCCTTGACTGCGATTCTTTCTACAATCTCTTTCCCTAAGAGTCCTTGGATTTCCTTCTGCTCCTATAGGTCCGTAATGTAGACTCTGACTACTATCCTCGGGGGTTTTAGCGCCTCCTAACTAGCTACTACTACCTAGGTGCGGTAGTTTGGGCTTGTCTCTTATTATTTCTTTATAATCTTTGCTACGGCTGTATTAGCTACCTTCGTAATCATGTAGCTTGCCTAGTTGTGGATTGCTTTTAGCCCTCTAAGGAGCTCTAAGATTATTATCTTGTATGCCCTCTTAGGGGTTTTCCTATCTTCTGCCTTTAGTACCTCCTCTACCCTAGTACACAGTGCTTTCCATTCGTCCTCCCTCCCTTCCTAACTGTTTTCCCTTCGTCTCTAATTGTTCGCTACCATCTTTTTGTTATACGAATATATAAGACTCTACTTATATAGTAGTAAATACTACTAGAGTATAGTAGAAGAGCGAGGATATAGTTATATAAGATACCGAGTAGATAGGTATAGACTAGCTTGCATAGTAGTTTATATAACTACTAAAATAAAGATTATAAGTACGTAACTATATATATCGGAATTTCTATCCTTCTTACTAGCCTAGCTACCTATATTATTAAAATTATACCTCGTACCTAGCTATCTATAATTTTATATTATAGTTCGGACGTTTTTAACTTTCTTTCTTACTTTAATAGTAATCTATCCGACTATTAAAGCTCCTTAGGACTCTTAGTCGTTAATACCTAAGTTACTATTTTCCTATATCTATAAGCTACTATGCCTCTAAATACTAACCTCCTTAATATTCCTACTATCCCAAATGCTCGTTTATTACTAAGCCTACGAATAATAAGGTTGCAATCTTGCTCTAGATAGTTATTAAGAGTATAGACTAGATCTTAAGGACAATAAGGAAACAATCGAGCTCTAAGTCTATCTATCTCAAGTCCTCTACGAAGACGAAACAATCCCTTACTATCGACTATACGAACAAGAAGTAGTCTAGTAGGGGCTTAGTCCTTTAGTAGAGATAGTTAACGTTCCTATTAATTATCGATATCGATAGTCCGACGAAATCTCTTCTCTCCTAAGAATACTCAATTAAGGGCCCTATTAGTTATTAATATAGCGATCTTCGATACATAGGATAATATTTATATCTAGAAGAAGGAATATTACGAGCCTTTTTATTAATAGGTCTAAGAGACCTACTAGAATGTAGTAAAAAGCTCTAGTTATCCCTCGCTTCGGAGGCTATAGAATATCTAGAAGTTTCTAGTTAATTAGGGAAGTAAGGGTAGGAATAGTTTTATCTAGAAGTATTTAATTAAAGGAGCTATATATAGGATAGTTACTATACTCGATAGGCTTAAGGGCTAGCTAGTAATAATATATAAGTTCTATAGGCTAGTTATAAAGTATCTATCAATTAGGGATAGTAATACTACTACTACGAAGTATTTAAAGACTTAAAAGTATCGTTTCGTATAGGGGGATTAATAGGACGAGGTAGATGCCGAATTTCGTACTAAGGTAAGAGTACTCCTCTATAGCTAGCTATACGGCCGGCTATACGCTAGCTACTTAGGATATAATAAATAAGTCTAACAATATTATAGCAAGGAAAGAAGGACGTATATATAGTTAACGCTAACGAGTATAGTCTCGAGGATTTCTATTAACTAGCTAACGAGATAATTATCGTTAATAGACTTCTAGAAGACTTCTTCGAAAGGAAATCGGTCTAAAAAATATACTACTACCTTACTAACAATCTACTACCGTTTCTCTTGGCGAGTACTTAACGTAGTAATTTCGTACAAAATATAGAGATCGCTATTAAAGAGATTAAGGATCTAGTAGCCCTAGCTAACTAGGTAGCAATCGCAATTAACGGCTAGTTAAATAGGACGATATAGGCATTATTCCTCTCTATTATGCTTTACTTTATCGATAAGTAGTAGAGATACTATAAGTTAATAATCGGATTTCCTAAAATTATAGGAACCTACTCTAGAGCGAATATAGTAGCTTTAGTCTAAAAAGCGCTAGAGCAAGTTAGGGTCTATACTAACCGAATTGCTATTACGACGGATAACGTAAGTAATAATAAAACGCTCTATTAAAACTTGTAGGTAGCCTTCCTAGTAGTCGTCTTATACTAATACTTATTTTAGACGAGAAGTAGTCGAGAAACTTAGTTAAACTATCGCGATACAAACGATGCTATCTATCGGACTATTAGAGGATACTAACGAGGAATATAATAACGACTCTAGGTCTAAGGACCCTACTAGTCTCGCAATAGAGTCGATAGATATAGACCTACTATTCGACGCGAGAGTAACAATTTCCTCTCCTAAGAAGTTCCCCTATCTAGCCTATATAGTACAAATCTCTATCTAGGCACTATTTATGAAATTGAAGCTAGTACCTTAGAACGACGAGTAGTAGAAGATATTAGACGAAAAGAAAGTATAGGATAAGCTAAGTATTTTAAAGGTAGCGATAAAAGCTTCTAAGGAATAGAGTCTTACTTTTGTTATTTATAAAGTAAGTATAGCTAGTACTTGTAGCCGGCCGTATAGCTAGCTACTAGTTTTCTTAACTAATTAATATAGATACGCTAGATAGCAATCTATAGTAACTCTAGCTCGTAGCGATAGTATGCGTTTGTACTTATCTAGACAAATCTTATAGATAAGCCGCGAATTAATAGTAAAAGTATCGCTTAGAATAAGAAATAGTAAACCTAGCCTCCGAAAGGACTACTTCGATTAACCTAGGACGTTAAGACTAGATTCGACTCGTCGTTCTATATACTAGTCCAAGTATGTAAACTACGCTTTGTAGTAGATTAGTACTATATTGATTAAGGCATCGAATAGCTAGCCTTAACCGAGGTAGAATAGAGATAGGCCGAATATCTTGTTTCGATTACAAGGCTATACGCTATCGTTACGAATATAATAAGTAGAACCCGAGGACTAACGATCTATTAGGTATTCGTAGACGTCCTAGTAGGTTAGTTCGGGTTAGGTTCGGATTCAAAACCGAACCCAATCCATTTGTCTAGGTCTAATCTTAGGGAACCGGAAGTTTGTCTAGGTTCAAACCTAAGTATTCAATAGGTTTATAGTAAACAATAGAAACATTAGAAAGGCGGAAATTACGAAATATCGAGATAGAGAATATATTGTTATTTATGTATACTACTATTATCGTAGTCCTAAAGGATAGAGTAGTCATTTCTTCTATATATACTACTAGTATCGTAGTCCTTAAGGATAGAGTAGTTATTTCTTTCTCTAGTATAGCGCTAATAGCTATCCTTTAGGTCCTTTATTACTTGTAGCGATTCTCATATAGATTCTCGCTAACGTCTATGTCTCTAATAAAGATACTATAGCCCTTTAGAAGCAAACTTAGTATAATAATATCCTTCTACTAAATAGTAATATACTTAGTATAGATAGCTAGTAGGTTAACGGCTATCTAGAGTTAGTATATATAAAGGACGTTAGGGAGTAATATATACTCGAAAAAGGTTATAAGGTATACTTTAGAGGCCTTACGCAAAGCCTTAATAGTATTATACTAGTAGCGGAACTAGGTAGCGCCTATAACCCTAGTATTATAGATTAACTATTTAATTAGTCTTTGAATTAGCGCTCGCGGGATTATAAGATTAGTAGACATTTAGGCTATCTTAATCTACTACAATGCGTTTTCTAAAAGATAGTTAGTTACGGCCGGCTATACGGCTAGCTATATAGCCGGCTATATAAAGAGAGGAACTTCCTACCTACGCATCTACGACCTATGCCTATAGTTACTTTCTTCTAAAGGTTGCGAGGCTTAAAGGTATTGCTTTCTAAATCTAGTATATAGTAGTATAGACGTTGTAATAGATATAAGTAGTGCCTTTCTTCTTCTTAGCGGTACTAGCAACGGACTTTCTAGCTATTCTAGCTATAGTAAGTATATAATTAGGGATGTAGAAGTATAGTGCGTACGAAGAATAGGCGATATATAAGGTAAATACCGAATTAAAGAAAGTTATTGTTATATACTATTGTATTATAGGTTAGTATAACAAAAACGTCGTTATAGGCGTTTCTAGGGAACTAAGTAGAAATAATAGAAAGTAATGTAATTGAACCTCGATAATAGCAAGACTACTCGATAATAGTAAGAGTAGAACAAATATATACGCAACTAGAGGAGACTCGATACAATATTAAAGTAATAAATAAAGCTAAAGAATATAGCTAGTAGTATAGCTAGCTATAGTTAGAGAGTATATATTAAAAACCGGTAAGAAATAACTACGAATAACATAATAAAGCTTAATAATAGCAAGATAAGAGGATAATATATATACGACTAGGTAGGATTCGATGCGATATTGAAAGAATTAGTAAAGCTAAATATATAGCTAGTAGTATAGCTAGCTATAGTTTAATAGAAAGTATTGAAGAAATAGTAATAAAAACTTAGAGCAATTGTCTCGAATTATTAAAATTATTTTCCTAAAAGTCGTATCCGAATCTTTATAATAAGCTATATATCCTTCTACTATAGTATTACCCTTTTAGCGTGAATTGTAAGTAGGTTAGCTAACTCGAATATTGTAGTTAAGAACGCCTCGCTCGCTTCCTATAGAGCTTTAATCGCGGTACTCTAAAAGCATAGGTTAGCTTTAAAATTTAGTACTATCTCCCTAACGAGCTATTAGAAAGGAAGCTTGTTTATTAAGATATCTATACCTTTAGTATTTTAATAGAACCGAATCTTATAGAGGGCGACTATGCCTTACTTCTACTTAAACTTCTTACTACTAGAATTACATTTAAAAGCGATACTCCTCCTATGTCTTAACGCCTACTTTATAGGCCGTAACTAGCCTTTACGTTATTTCTAAGGACTCTTAGTTAGAAGGCTTATTATAGGTTTCTTCCGAGGAATCTATTATTTCCGACTAATAGTATTACTAGTATGAATAGGTTATTCGTTAGTTTCTACTATAGCTAAAATAATTAGTACTAGTCTAAAACGAAAAATAGGCTAAACCCTAAGGAAGTCGTAGTTTTGTTATTTACGTTAGTATAGGTAGAGATGATAATAGTATTCTTAGGAGAGAGAGTAACGACTCGCGATCTACTTCTTAGCTATTATCTCGGCGGTTCCTATCGTTAAAGGAACTAAAAGGTCCGTCTAGGTCGTCGATAATCGTATCTCTATAGAAAGGTATTTTTCTAGGATATAAAAGGAAGAAAGGGATAGATAAAAGAAGACTAGGTATATATATAGGGAAACGTTATTATAGTAACGTTAACGACTAGCTCATAATAAATAGAAAAAACGACTAGCTATATAGCTAGCTATAGAGCAAATTCCTACTCTACCTTAGCCGTTATATTATAAGGTTCGTATATTAAAGAGATATGCTTAGAAGAGCGTAGTATCTATAGAGAACTCTTTTTCCCTATCGTAGGTAGGATTTATAAGATAAGAAGCTAGTAGGGCTATAAGCTATACTTGTTCAAGTATAGTATAGGTAAGGTAATAGCTACTTACCTATAGCTAGCCATAAAGCTAGCCGTTTTTCTAGCTTACTTTCTAGTTACTCGACTTAGTACTTATCGCTAGTTCCGCTAGTAGATGCTTTCTTTAGAGGCATTATAATTTCGTAGATACGAAGGCATAGTACATAGTTTAGGGCTATGCTTAGATAAATGGAATATATACGTTATTATAGTATTGTATAAAGATATCGAGGGATTAATGTAAATGTCGGTATAAGCGAAGTAGCGCTATATAGTATATAAAATCTTACTTACTATAAGTCGAATACTATAGTTCCTCTTAGGAACTCTTTTTTACTATCGTTAATAGAATTTATTAGAAATGAAATTAGTAGTACTATAAGCTATACTTACTCGAGTATAGTCTAGGTAAGGTAATAGTAACTTATATATAGCCGGCTATATAGCTAGCTAGCGACTATTAGATAGGCGAAGAATGTACTATTACTATTAAATTCTACTAAGCCGTATTACTTACTCGACCTTACTACCGAGCTAAGAAATCGCATCTATAAATACGCTAGCTATTAATAGATCGTAGTATATCCCTAGTATTACTATTAACTTCTAGTAAGCCGTATTAGTTACTCGAGCTTACTACTAAGCTAAGAAATCGTATCTATAGTACGCCCTAGTAAAAGGATTAAAGATAGCGAACTCTTTCTTACCGTTGTCGATAGAATTCTTTAGATACGAAGCTAGAGGCGCTATAAGCTATACTTGTTCGAGTATAGTCTAGGTAAGGTGTTACCTACTTACCTATAGCCGGCCCTATAGCTAGCTAGCGACCGTTCCGACTTTATTTACTTGCTAGATCCTATAGCCGTTAATAGATCGTAGTATACTCCTAGAATTACTATTAATTTCTAGCTAGCCGTATTACTTACTCGAGCTTGCTACTAAGCTAAGAAATCGCATCTATAGTATACTCTAGTATAAGGATTAAAGATAGCGAACTCCTTCTTACTATTATCGATAGACTTCTTTAGATACGAAGCTAGAGGCGCTATAAGCTATACTTGTTTAAGTATAGTCTAGATAAGGTAATAACTACTTATCTATAGATAGCTATGTTATAGAGCCCCTCTAGTATATATACGACTAACTTAATAAGATATAGCTATATATCCTCGCTGTCTTAGTCTATCTAAATCTAGTCGAGGATTAGGTTCGTAAGGTACTCGAGGAGGTCGTTACTATTTAGTCGTAGTAGTACTTACAAGATCTAGTCGCGAAAGAGCCCTATAGACTTAGTAAAGATAGAAGGCTAGCGGTAATTAGTATAGTAGACGCGGTCTATATATATCAAGATATCCGTTAGTATACCTATATAGACCTAGTAATCCTACTATACTATCTTTAGCTCTATTGTCGCAAGTCGCTCTAAAATTGTAAGATAAGAAACTAGAGGTATAGTAGGCTATACTTATTCGAGTATATTATAGGTAAGGTAACAATTGCTTACTTATAGCTAGCTATATATTAACTAATAGATTAGTAGACTATTGAACGATAGTATCCGCATAAGAGATAGTATATATAATAATGTATATTCCGAGACTATCGAGAGGGAGAGAGTCTTTAACTTATTATATATAACTTTTTATATATGCTTAAATTAAATCTTGCTTCCTATAATATAGGTAGGTCTCGCGAACTCCTTTTTATAGTCGTCGAAAGAATTTATTAGAAATGTAGTTAGGGGTACTATTAGCTATACTTGTTCGAGTATAGTCTAGGTAAGGTAATAGCTACTTACTAGTAGCTAGCTATATCGCTAGCCGTTATTCTAGCTTACTTTCTAGTTACTCGACTTAATACTTATTAGTAGTTACATAGTAGCGCTATATATCGTATAAGATCTTCCTTTATATCTTTTATTACACTTTTCTATCCTTAGGAATAGCTTGTATATATAGAAGTATATGTTAATAACTCTTATATACTCTCGTCGATAGAATTCGAGAGATAAGAAGTAAGAGGCGCTATCTACTATACTTCTTCGAGTATAGTATAGGTATAATAACAACTTCTTACCCATATTCCACTCTAGGACATATATACCTATTAATCCTAAAGTAAGCTACATCTTGAAAATACTATCTACCTTCTACTTACTACTAACGTCGTAGGTTAGGATTAGCTCCTATATATTAATATAGGCTAGCAAAGGAGAGTACCTATACTCGGTACTAGCTACGAACCTAGAGGCGGCGACGTTGTCGTCGTCGATAGAGCCAAATCTCTCCTACCTATAGCGCTACCTAGGGAGGCACTTTCAAGGCGCCTAGGTAAAAGGAGTCTAGCTCTAAGGCGACTAGCTATTTAGAAAACTGTCCGGACTACCTATCGAGCCTAGCGCGGCTACAACTAGTACAAGAACTAATACCGAGTCGATAGGCTAACCTTTCTAGGGAGGGAATCTATCCTAGGGGTAAGGAACTAGCGTAGTAACCTAGGACTAATTGTTCCGAAGAGAAGGGAGGAACAACCAAAGAGAAGGTTTTAATAACTACTAAAAGGAGGAGGGAATGTAGAGGATAAAGCACTTAGAATGCCCTATAGCCTATAGCCCCTAGGGGAGTATAGCCCTAGATAGCTCCCTAGGCCCTAGCTTTTACCTTAGGGACACAAACGCTAATTCTAAAGGCTAGGTATCTAACATAAACCACTCCTTATACCGTATATAAGGTAGCCTACAAAGAATACCTAAGTATAGAAACTAATATAGGAAATCCAATTTCTAGTAGTATAGGTTATGTAACTAGATGCTAAGTAAAGGTAGGAATAGTTTATAGCTTAGTAGAGAGCTAATGTAGAAGTTAACTAGAAAGTAGGAGGAATAGTAATAACCCGTATTTAAAGGGGAGGGAGGAACGGGAGGAAAGGGATAGGGATACTACCCTATTCCCTAAACTAGATTTCCCTCTTACCTAGTTTAAAGCTATAAAGGAACGAGTTAATAAAGGATACTAAACTAGAGGAAGTAGACATAATCTAGTCAAGGCGATAGAGACATAGGGAACCTCTTAATGTTTAAAAGACTAGTACAACTAAGGGTAGGGCTTAGTATCCCTAATAGTATAATAGAGAGTAGAGGTTTTTAATGCCGTACAAAACTAGTAGGGGCTTCAAGGGAGTCTTCGAAGGTAGAGTAAAGGGCTTTTTCCCTCCTAAGGAAAACTAGAGATCGCTACTTGTCTAGTAGTTAGAATAGTATAGCAATAAGATTGACCTACCTATATATTAATATATATATTAATAACTCCTTTGTACTCTTATCGACAGAATTCGAGAGATAAGAGACAAGAGGCGCTATCTACTATGCTTCTTCGAAGGTAGTATAGGTAAAATAATACCTTCTTACCTATAGCTATTCGTAGTATAGCTAGCTAACAAGTAGCTAGTAACCGATTCCTAAGATAGTTAGAAAGCTATATCGGTTAGCTAGTAACTAGCTACTAAGATAGTTAGAAAGCTATAGTAGTATTATAAGGTATTGTATAACGGTCGGCCTTACTATATCTCCTAACTATTTCTCCTCAAGGCCTACGACCTTCTAATATAGCTCTTAGCCCTTCTTATTCAATACGATCTTGTATGCCGTACGATATAGCTCTTTAAATAAGAGTACAAGTATATAGAAACTATAGTAAAGAGTAAAGTAAAGCGTAAAGTAAAGGGTTTATAAACTAATACTTACTCTACGTAGTAGGTAGATCTTAGTATAGCCTCTACCTACGAGCGAGGCCATATCGCTATCCTTCTTTCTTTGTCCCTTAGTACTACTAAATGTGTCTATCCCGTAAGTATAGAGATAGAGGGGTAGGTATTATGTAATGTTTAGTCGCTATCCCTTAACCATTTCTCCTTAAAGCCTACGAATCACGATTTATGAGATTAGAAACTAGAGGCGCCGTAGGCTATACTTGTTCGAGTGTAGTATAGGTAAGGTAATAGCTACTTACCTATAGCTAGCCGTATAGCCGGCTATGTAGCTAGCTATATATAGCTATACTATGTCTCCTTGCCATTTCTCCTTAAAGCCTATAAGTAGTTAAAACCGGAAGGGGTTTTAACGAGAGAACTAGGAACAATAGGGATAGAACTTGTTCTAGGTTGTCTATAATTAATAGGTTTTTAACGAGGGAACTAGGAAGGATAAGGATAGAACTTGTTCTAGGTTATATATAATTAATAGGTTTTTAACGAGGGAACTAGGAAGGATAAGGATAGGATTTGTTTTAGGTTGTCTATAATTAATAGGTTTTTAACGATAGAACTAGGGAAGATAAGGATAGAACTTGTTCTAGGTTGTCTATAATTAATAGGTTTTATGAATCTAAGGGACTTTACCTAGCTAGCTATAAGGCCGGCTACAAGGCCGGCTATATCGATTTCATTATCCTTGCTATCTATAAACTACTATGTAAGCTAGTCTACATCTGTCTACTTAGTATCTTGTATAACTATATCCTCGCTCTTCTACTATACTCTAGTAGTATCGACTACTATATAAGTAGAGCATATATAGTCTATAGCTACTTGCCCTAAGCTAAGACACATTCCATTCTTCGAATTACTAAGATATATCGTTAAGAGGTACGTTAGCTTTAATATTCCCTTATAGCCTAGCTAAGCTAGTATCTTATAGTACCTACTCGTCTCCTCGAGCTACTTCCTCTCAATATCGAAGTAATAGTAGAGAGCTTTTGCTCTACTATATCCTAGGGTTACTATATCCTTAAAGTAGTAGTAGTAGAGATTATAGTTCTTAGGCTAGTAGCTAGGCTAATCTAAGCGAGGCGTACTCCTAAAGTATAGTAGAAAGGTTTTATCCTATATTTTAATATTTCGAATAATAGTATACTTAGCGAGGATGTAGATCTCGTATAGTATAGGAAAATATCCCTAACTTAAAGCTTTCTATAGAATTGTTAGTAAGACCTAACTTTTTAGCTAGCTATATAGCTAGCTATAAAGGATATACCTAAACTCTACTATTTCCTATTACTTTCAATAGCTTTCTAATCTAGACCTTAGTCTATACATCCCTCTTAAACTCCTTAATTGCCTATAGCTTTCTCTATATCGAATAAATAGCCTTATACTAATATATATATACTATACGAAACTCGATATCGAGAAATTTTAGGTAGTAAAGCTCCTTAGCTACCTCTTGTATCATAGCTTTATAACTTAGAGTAAGAGGCTATATCGGATTAATAAAGTCCTAGTTCTTAGAATCTACGGATAGATCTTTTATGTCTAAGTTACTCTAATCGTACTATTCTATTAGGTAATTATCGAGTACTATCTCTTTTAAGCTTATACTAGTTAAAATATCTACTACCGCATATTTATTATATAGATCCTCTTTGTCCTTTACCTCAATCTCTTTCCTAGATTATGTTAGTATTCGATTAATAATAAACTTAATAAGGCTAGCTATATAGCTAGCTATAGTAATACTAACCCTCTATTCCTCTACTATAAGAAGACTAGTCTTAGACTAGATAGCTTCTCTTCTTATTCGGCCTTACTTTTCTACTAAAATATAGCTTTATCCTACTTAGGTCTCTCCTTCTACTTCTCTAGCTAC
This sequence comes from Pseudocercospora musae, assembly GCA_001578225.1. NCBI lineage: Eukaryota > Fungi > Ascomycota > Dothideomycetes > Mycosphaerellales > Mycosphaerellaceae > Pseudocercospora > Pseudocercospora musae. Next base: position 43,432 of record LFZO01000208.1, on the reverse strand, counting down.
TATCGGAATATAGTTTACTTAGCTCTTTTCTTCTTTGTTAAGGCTTGTTTAGTCTTAGATATCTATGAGATTCGCTTTATATCTACTATAGTCTTCCTATATATAGAATACGCCTCTTTTGTCTTATAATACTTTAGGCTCGGTACGCGATTATTAGGTTTATTATCCTCGTCGTAGATGTAGTTACTAAGCTTATAGTCGCCTTAATATAGTTACTAAGTACTACTATAGATAGTAGGTTAAGCTATATACTTATCGCGACCTATCTTGTATAGTTATTATAGAATATTAATATCGAAGTTTTCGCGAAGTAAGACTTAGCAATATAGCTCTAAAATTTATAACGTAACCTACCTAAGGTTTCTATAGCAATAGCGACCTACGCGATATATAGATACTATAGGACGAGTACTAAGTAGTACGAAAGTAAAGCTTCCTTTATATAGCCGGTAGTATAGCTAGTCTTTTTAGTAACGCTTATAGAACCTAGAAAAAGTCCGGGTTCTAACCCGAAATTAGTATAGGTCCTAGAACCCGAACCTAAACCAATCGTCCGGTTCCTACTAAGAAACCGAACCTAGATCTAATTTCTCGGGTTGTACCTAACCTACTAGGACGTCTAGGTATTCGGGTATTACAACTAGCTCTTTAACAAACTAGATCGATCTTCGAAGAAGCTAAGCAAAAAGAGTATTCCCTAGAAGGTTACTATAACGAAGGCACTTATAGCGTTAGAATAAAAGCTTAATAAATATTATTCGGCTACTTTCGAGACCTTTAGCGATATCTATAGTATCGTAGTCCTCCTTTATCTAATATAGAAGACTAAATTCTTGTAATAGGACAAGTAGAAGGACGAACTAAAATAGGAAGAATACTACTAGTCGGTATTAAAGGAGCTTGTCGAGGAATACTCTAATTATGTAGTATATAGAGCTAAGGGATAGTAATAGTAGAAGAAGGTTAAGAAATCGCGAACGTTATTTATATTTAGTAGCTAGGCCCCTAAATAGGACGAGATTAAGGCAAGGGGAGCTCTAGACGAACTCGAGATATATCGAAGGTAAAGTAAGTACTACTATAAGTATAGTTATTACCCTAAGCCGTAAGCTAACGAGAATTAGATTTATACTATCTTATAAACGATTTCTTAGAGGATAATATATTAGGGATATAGTCTCGAATCGCCGAGAGTTATCTAATAATCGCTACAATCGCTCGAGATATCCTAGTAATCTCTAGGATAGGAATCTAGATAGAGCGCTTATTTAGTATTAGGCAGTATTAGTACTAATACAATCGAATACATAGTCCGACTATCTTTAAGATAATTATAATTAATCGGAATTTCCTTATATAGAAGAAACGTTAAGGGAAGAATAACCCTCGTACTATAACGATAGATAACTTGCTTAGAGAGGAAGCGAGGATAGAGGAAGAGGAGAGTAAGAACTAGGATAAGGAAGAAGATACTCGATTTAGCCCTTCTATCTAACTAATTAGTAATAACGAGGAGGAAGGTAGCAAGCCCTTAAAGCGAAAGCGAAAGCGATATTAAGGGGATCTAGATAGGAATCCTAAAAAGAGGATCTATAGATAGTAAGGATAATGAAATCGATATAGCCGGCCTTATAGCTAGCTAGGTAAAGTCCCTTAGATTTATAAAACCTATTAATTATAGATAACCTAGAATAAGTTCTATCCTTATCCTTCCTAGTTGTCTCGTTAAAACCCTATCAATTATAGATAACCTAGAACAAGTTCTATCCTTATCCTTCCGAGTTTTCTCGTTAAACCCCTATTAATTATAGACAACCTAGAACAAGTTCTATCCCTATTGTTCCTAGTTCTCTCTTTATAACCCCTTCTAGTTTCAACTCTTTATAGACTTCAAGGAGAAATAGATAGTATAGCCGTATAAAGCCGGCTATATAGCCGGCTACATAGCTAGCTATACGGCCGGCTATAGGTAAGTAGCTATTACCTTACCTATACTATACTCGAATAAGTATAGCCTATAGCCCCTCTAGTTTCTTATCTAATAAATCGCGATTCGTAGGCTTTAAGGAGAAATGGTTAGGAGGTAGTAGCCGAACATTATATAATACCTACCCCTCTATCTCTATACTTGTAGGATAGAAATATTTAGTAGCGCTAGGGGACAAAGAAAGAAGGATAGCGATATAGCCTCGCTCGTAGGTAGAGGCTATACTAAGATCCGCCTATAGCGTAGAGTATATATTAGTTTACAAACCCTTTACTTTACTCTTTACTTTACTCTTTACTATGCTTTCTTATCGTATTAGTTTACAAACCCTTTACTTTATTCTTTACTTTACTCTTTACTATGCCTTCTATATACTTATACTCTTATTTGAATAGTATACAAGATCGTATTAAACAAGAAGGGCTAAGAGCTATATTAGACGACTATAGGTAAGTAGCTATTACTTTACCTATACTATACTCGAATAAGTATAGTCTATAGCCCCTCTACTTTCTAATCTAATACATCGCGATTCGTAGGCTTTAAGGAGAAATAGTTAGGAGATATAGTATAGCCGAGCATTATACAATACTATACAATACTACTATAGCTTTCTAACTATCTTAGCGGCCGGTTACTAGCTAACCGATATAGCTTTCCGACTATCTTAGGGATCGGTTACTAGCTACTCGTTAGCCGGCTATACTACGAATAGCTATAGGTAAGAAGGTATTATTTTACCTATACTATCTTCGAAGAAGTATAGCGGACGGCGCCTCTCGCCTCTTATCTCTCGAATTCTATCGACAAGAGTACAAAGGAGTTATTAATATATATATTAATATATAGGAGCTAATCCTAACCTACAACATTAGTAGTAAGTAGAAGGTAGATAGTACTTTCAAGATATAGCTTACTTTAGGATTAATAGATATATATGTCCTAGAGTCGAATATAGGTGAGAAGTTGTTATTATATCTATACTATACTCGAAGAAGTATAGCGGATAGCGCCTCTCGCTTCTTATCTCTCGAATTCTATCGATAAGAGTACATTAGAGTTATTAATATATACTTCTATATATACAAGCTATTCCTAAGGATAGAAAAGTATAATAAAAGATGTAAAGGAAGATCTTATACGATATATAGCGCTACTATACAACTACTAATAAGTATTAAGTCAAGTAACTAGAAAGTAAGCTAGAATAACGGCCGGCGATATAGCTAGCTACTAGTAAGTAGCTATTACCTTACCTAGACTATACTCGAATAAGTATAGCTAACGGCGCCCCTAACTTCATTTCTAATAGATTCTTTTGACGACTATAAAAAGGAGTTCGCGAGATCCGCCTTTATTATAGGAAGCAAGATTTAATTTAAGGATATACAAAAAGTTATATATAATAGGTTAAAGACTCTCTTCCCTCTCGATAGTCTCGGAATATATATTATTACGTATACTATCTCTTATGTAGATACTATCGTTTAATAGTCTACTAATCTATCGGTTAGTATATAGCTAGCTATAGGTAAGCAATTATTACCTTATCTATACTATACTCGAATAAGTATAGCCTACTATACCTCTAGTTTCTTATTTTACAATTTTAGAGCGACTTATAGTAATAGAGCTAAAGATAGTATAGTAGGATTACTAGGTCTATATAGGTATACTAACGGATGTCTTAATATATATAGACCGCGTCTACTATACCGATTACTACTAGCCTTCTATCTTTACTAAGTCTATAGGGCTCTTTCGCGACTAGATCTTACGAGCGCTACTACGACTAAATAGCGATAACCTCCTCGAGTACCTTATAAACCTAATCCTCGACTAGATTTAGATAGACCGAGATAGCGAGGATATATAGCTATATCTTATTAAGTTAGTCGTATATATCCTAGAGGGGCTCTATAATATAGCTAGCTATAGGTAAGTAGCTATTACCTTACCTAGACTATACTCGAACAAGTATAGCTAGTAGCGTCCCTAACTTCGTATCTAAAGAAGTCTATCAATAATAGTAAGAAAGAGTTCGCTATCTTTAATCCTTTTACTAGGGCGTACTATAGATACGATTTCTTAGCTCGATAGTAAGCTCGAGTAAGTAATACGGCTTACTAGAAGTTAATAGTAATACTAAGGATATACTACGATCTATTAATAGCTAGCGTATTTATAGATACGATTTCTTAGCTCGGTAGTAAGCTCGAGTAAGTAATATAGTTTAGTAGAATTTAATAGTAATAGTACATTCTTCGCCTATCTAACGGTTACTAGCCGGCTATATAGCCGGCTATAGGTAAGTTACTATTACCTTACCTAGACTATACTCGAGCAAGTATAGCTTACGGCGCTACTAACTTTGTTACTAATAAATTCTATCGACGATAGTAAAAAGGAGTTCGCAAGAGGAACTATAGTATTCGACTTTCTATAAGCAAGATTTTATATAATATATAGCGCTACTTTGCTTATAACGATGTTTTCGTTAATTCCTCGATATCTTCGTATAATACTATAATAACGCGTATATTCTATTTATCTAAGCATAGCCCTAAATTATGTACTACGCCTTCGTATCTACGAAATTACAATGCCTCTAAAGAAAGTATCTACTAGCGGAACTACCGATAAGTACTAAGTTAAGTAACTAGAAAGTAAGCTAGAAAAAAGGCTAGCTTTACGGCTAGCTATAGGTAAGTAGCTATTACCTTATCTATACTATACTCGAATAAGTATAGCTTACGGCCCTAGTAGCTTCTTACCTTATAAATCCTATCTATAATAGGGAAAAAGAGTTCTCTATAGATACTACACTCTTCTAAGTATATCTCTTTAATATACGAACCTTACGATATAATAGCTAAAGTAGAGTAGGACTTTACTCTATAGCTAGCTATATAGCCGGTCGTTTTTTCTATTTATTATAAGCTAGTCGTTAACGTTACTACGATAACGTTTCCCTATATATATACCTAATCTTCTTTTATCTACCCCTTTTTTCCTTTTATATCCTAGAAAAATGCCTTTCTATAGAGATATGATTATCGACGACCTAGATAGATCTTTTAGTTCCTTTAACGATAGGAACCGCTAAGATAATAGCTAAGAAGTAGATCGCGAGTCGTCGCTCTCTCTCCTAAGAATACTATTATTATCTCTATCTATACTAACGTAAATAACAAAACTACGACTTCCTTAGGGTAAGTTAGCCTATATTTCGTCTTAGACTAGTATTAATTATTTTAGCTATAGTAGAAACTAACAAACAACCTATTTATACTAATAATACTATAGGTCGGAAACAATAGATTCCTTAGAAGAAACCTATAACAAGCCTTCTAACTAAGAGTCCTTAGAAATAACGTAAAGGCTAGTTACGGCCTATAAAGTAGGCGTTAAGACATAGAAGGAGTATCGCTTTTAAATACAATACTAATAGTAAGAAGTTTAAGTAGAAGTAAGGCATAGTCGCCCTCTATAAGATTCGGTTCTATTAAAATACTAAAGGTATAGATCTCTTAATAAACAAGCTTCCTTTCTAGCGGCTCGTTAGGGAGATAGTACTGAATTTTAAAGCCGACCTATGCTTTTAGAGTATCGTAATTAAAGCTCTATAGGAAGTGAGTAAGGCGTTCTTAACTATAATATTCGAGTTAGCTAACCTACTCGCAATTTACGCTAAAAGGGTAATACTATAGTAGAAGGATATATAGCTTATCGCGAAGATTCGGACACGACTAGGAGAATAAAATCAATAATTCGAGACAATTAGTCTAAGTCTTTATTACTATTTCCTCGATACTTTTATTCTAACTATAGCCGGATATACTACTAGCTATATATTTAGCTTTACTTATTATTTCAATATTATATCGAATCCTACCTAGTAGTATATATACTGTCCTCTAATCTTGCTATTATTAAGCTTTATTACGTTATTCGTAGTTATTTCTTACCGGGTTTTCAATATATACTCTCTAACTATAGCTAGCTATACTACTAGCTATATTCTTCGGCTTTACTTATTATTTTAATATTATATCGAATCTCGTCTAGTTACGTATATATTTGTTCTACTCTTCCTATAATCGAGTAGTCTTACTATTATCGAGGTTTAATTACGTTACTTTCTATTATTTTCTACTTAGTTACCTAGAAACGCCTATAATAATGTTTTTGTTATACTAATCTATAATATAATAGCGTATAATAATAACTTTCTTCAATTCGGTATTTACCTTATATATCGCCTATTCTTCGCGTATACCGTACTTCTATATCCCTAGTCGTATACTTACTATAGCTAGAATAGCTAGAAAGTCCGTCGCTAGCGCTACTAAGAAGAAGAAGGATACTACTCGTATCCGTTATAACGTCTATACTACTATGTACTAGATTTAGAAAAGTAATATCTTTAAGCCTCGCAACCTTTAGAAGAAAGCAACTATAGGTATAGGTCGTAGACGCGTAGGTAGTAAGTTCCTCTCTTTATATAGCTAGCCGTATAACTAGCTATATAGCTAGCTATATAGCCGGCTATAACTAATTATCTTTTAGAAAACGCATTGTAGTAGATTAAGACTACGCAAATGTCTACTAATCTTATAATCCCGCGAGCGCTATTTCAAAGACTAATCAAATAGTTAATCTACGATACCGGCGTTATAGGCGCTACCTAGTTCCGCTACTAGTACAATACTATCGAGGCTTTCTATAAGGCCTCTAAAGTATACCTTACGACCTTCTTCGAGTATATATTGCTCCCTAACGTCCTTAACATATACTAACTCTAGATAGCTATTAACCTACTAGCCGTCTATACTAAGCGTATTACTATCTAGTAGAAGGATATTGGTATACTAAGTTTGCTTCTAAAGGGCTATAGTATCTTTATTAGAGATGTATATAATAGCGAGAATCTAAATAAGAACTACTACAAGTAGTAAAGGACTGGAAGGGTAGCTATTAGCGCTATGCTATAGAAAGAAATAACTACTCTATCCTTAAGGACTACGATACTAGTAGTATATATAGAAGAAATAACTACTCTATCCTTTAGGACTACGATAATAGTAGTATATATAAATAACAATATGTTCTCTATCTCGATATTTCGTAATTTCCGCCTTTCTAATATTTCTATTGTTCGCTATAAACCTATTAAATTTTTGGGTTTAAACCTAGATAAACTTCCGGTTCCCTAAGATTAGACCTAGACAAATGGGTTAGGTTCGGTTTTGAACCCGAACCTAACCCGAACTAATCTACTAGGACGTCTAAGTCTTACTAGTTAGTAGACTATCGTTTAAACGATAACTATATAACTATTATCTTAGTAACGTTTATATAGTAAGTCTCGAAGTATAGTAGCGAGAAGATATTGTCCTTAATTAGTACTATATACTATATCTAATCGCCATTATCTGCCTCGTACTAAAAGCCGCTAAGCGCTATATTAGAAGCGTCTATAAATAGGTATACTTGTCTTCTCTTAGGCTCTACAACTAGTAGTGTCTTACCGTTACTATATCGTAACGCTTAGAGCTATTATTCGAGGTCTTATTATACGCTAGATAGAATACGGCGGCGGCGAGAATAGAGCGACTATATTAAGGTAATAAATATAGAAAAGATAACGCTATAAGCTCTACCTAAGTTAATAACCTTTGATGCCTACGAGAGCTTTTTAGCGAGCGTTTAAGCGGCTTCGTAGGTAAGGGAGTTGTCTTATAGTACTATAGATAAGTCGTTTATTAACCTATCGCGCTTCTCGTTAGATAGCCTTACTATTATTATAATAGTATTAATCTCGATACTAAGGACTTCTATAACCGTTAACTAAATATCTTTCTTATCGTTACGTAGTATACTAAGAAGGTTAGTAAGTTGTATATACGCTACGGCTAGATAGTATAGTAATAGGCTATTCTTTAGTAGTATAGTAATAAAGTCGTTAAGATAATAGTAAAATTAAGTACCTACTATACGCTCGATAAGCTAGTAGAGCGCTTCTACGAAGAGGTTAAAGATTATAGGCGCTATACGCAAGCTAGACGGAAGGAAGTTCTTAATATAGTACTTATCTACCTATATAAATACTAATAAGCGGTAGTCTATATAGCGTACTAGAATAATACGGAAGGCGTCTTCAATATCGCGTTTAATAATTACAAAGCTTAGTCCTATAGTAATTATATTGTCTACTATATCGCTTTAAGGTAGAGTAGACGATAGCGCTATACGCCTTTAGAATAAAGTCGTTTATAGAGGCTCACTATTGGTACGATAGGTTATATATTCGTTAGAAGCCGCTATTGTACTTAGTTACTAGACCTAATAGTAAGGAGATAAGGCCCGTACTAGCGTACTTAGTAATCCTTATAACAATAACGTCGCTAGCGATGTTCTTAGTTATATCGTTACTATCTAGTTAAGCGGAGCCGTAGTTCTTAGACAACCTAGCGCTTCCGAGTCCTTCGTAACCGATAGAAGCGCTATACTTAAGAATACCGTTAATATTATTATAGAGCCCTTCGTATAGATAGTCTCTTAGAAGGAAGAGCTACGCTTAGTAGTTAAAAAGCGAGGGCGATTATTATTATAATAACTCGCTATAATAAACGGTAAATGGAAGTACTATATTTAGCCTTATACTATTACTCGTAACGTTTTAAAGAAGGGTAGTAGACTCGTAGGTATTTACTAGAGCTACAATTGTCGTACTTATATTTATAACAATAAGGCTCTTCGTTATAGGGCTTATCCTTATTAAAGTTGCGATAGAAGTACCTACTTTTACTATAGACTCGAAAGGAGTCGTTCGTCGTTACTAAATAGTAACCGCTTATAACCTTCCTTAGCGGCTATCCTTATACGTTACTACGTAACGAGGTTATAGAAGTACTCGTAAACGTACTCGTACGAGAATATCTATAAAGTCGGCTTAGAGGTTAGAAGGGCCTAGGTTCTTTACCGAGTTATAAGCGTTAATAGTGAACGTATAAAGTTAAGTCTAGTTACTAAGGTTAAGAATATATAGCTTAAAGACTATTACTATAAACTTGGTAAGGATATTAACTAGACCGTTAATCTTAAACAAGGTATTTATTAAGCGTATATAGTTTATAAGGCCTTCTACCTATATACTAATAGACTTATAGTCTTCTAACTTACTAGTTAGCTTAGAGTTAGGTTTAAAGCTTCTATTAGTATTTAGTATCTATAGAGCCTCGTCTTCTACTAGTAATACTAATCCGGAAGCAAATAGGCTACCTCTTAGCTATACAAGGTTAAGAGATACGAATAAGCTATCGTAGACGGCTCTAAGAAGCTTAGTATCTATATCCTTCTAGTCTAACTCCTTAGTCCGTACTATCTTCTCTACTCCTATTGTCTCTACTAGCTTATCTACCGCTAGTAGTAGGCCGTCCGCTAGTACTAGTAATAGCGCTAGTAATGCCCTTTCTAGTATTGTCTAATTTAATCCTACGTAACTCCTACTTATACGCCTCTTCCTTCTTAAATGCCTCTATCTTCTAGGCTTCTTTCTAAAGCCTAGTATATCTAGTCTATAATAACTCGTTAAGCTAACCGGCTTCGTATAGGGCTCCGTCTATAAATTAAGCCAAATTGTTCGGTTTTATAGCGCGTTTTCTAGGTATATTAGAATCGTTAGAAGGGGAGTAATTACCGTCGAGTTTATCTAAACATAGTATATTACGGGACTAGCCTTAGTAGCTAGCTATACTACCCCTTCTGACCCTCTTACTGCTATAATTACTACTACGATAAGTAGTTAATATTTGCCTCTTAGAAGGTATTTTAAGTAATAGAAACAATAAGATAATACTATAAATACATAAGTATAGTATAGTACTACCTAAGGCCTATAAAGAGGACGTATTATAGAGAGGTAAGTTATCTAGAGGTCTTAGAAATTAGAAACGCCCTTATAGTATATAGACCTTAGTTAGCTTATAGGAGGAGTAGTATTTATTAAAGAAGTTCGCTAAAACCTAAAATAGACTATGTATATATATATATCCTAGGATTTAATAAATAATATTAATATCTATACCTTTATATAAAAGTCTAGACTAATTAGGACTAGTAGGAGCTATAGTATAGAGGACTTAGGTACTTTAGTAACTTTTCGAGAAAGAAATAGATATACGTATTAAAATCAAGATAAAATATAGATAGTAGATATATTATAGGAATAGAGAAAGAAGGCTAAGCTTATTATAAGGTTAGGAAACTAAATTTGAATAGTAAGAAGTAATAGAGTAAGAGAAATTACTTATATTACCTAAGTAGTAGAAGAAGGAATCTACGATTTCCTACTATACTACTAAGGTATACAACTTAATCTAAAATGGAGTTATAGAAAGCTTAATCTAGATATCTAAAGGACATATTAGGGCAATACTTAAGAAATTAAATATACTAGTTAAATTCTAGCTAGAAGTACTAGATACCTATACTATTATAAGAAATGCCCTACTAAATAGGCTAGCTATCGATAGATTTAAGGTTTTACTAGATAAGGCTTTTACTAGAAAAAGTCCTTCTATATTATAATTTAAGGTTTACAAATTTAGGCTAGTAGTATATATAGATACTAAATCTTAGGTAGCTAGAGTAAAATTAGATAAACTAATTAATAGGATAAGGATACTATGTTTATTAGATATATATATATAATATATCTAAGATCTAGCTATTATTAAAGTCTAGTATAAAAGCTATAAGAGCTTATAACAATACTATCTAGTTTTAAGAATAAGAAAGGAGGGGATATAATACTAAATATTCCTAGACTTAACTAGCTAAGCTAAGCTCTAGTTAGAAACCTAGTTAGTAGACTAGTACTAAGTAGTAAGGAAGGAAAGACTCCTAACTAGAGCTAAGAAAAATCCTAGTAAGACAACTAGGAGAGTAATTTAAACTATATCTATACTTAGGAGGGGAATTTAAAGAGAAGAATATTAATCTCTAATAAAGCGTTAAGATAAGGAAGTATATATAGTAGAGTTATAAGATTAACTATATAGAAAAGACTAAGGGAACTAGAGGATAATAAACTCGTAGAAGCTAAGTATTATAGGGCCTTTATCTCTATAATAAATCTATATAGTATAGTCTTAATAGTTTATAGGTAAATAAGTAAATAGACTACTAATAGGTATACGAAGGCCGCTATACGTATATAACACATATAGGGCCCCTTTAGTAACGTTAATTGCGTACACTATAGGAGGGAGGGCGGGTTACGCTATTATAGTAGTAGATAAATAAAAGAGGGAAGGTTCTTAAGCTAACCTAGGAGCCGTTTTAACTACTATATAGACCCCTATTATCTATATAGCATAGTCTTAATAGTTAAGAGGTAATTGAATAAATGGACTAATAATAGGTATACGAAGACCGCTATACGTATATAATACATATAGGGCCCTAGACTTAGTAATTAGTAGGTAGGTCCCCTAAAGCGAAGCCTAGCTAGTAGTGCCTTATAGCCTTATCGTTATCGTATTAGACACTTTTATTAGCGCCGTTTGCTAGAATATGTCTTAATCGATAGGTCTAGATCTTATTCGAGCTACTTTTGCCTTAGGCAGCAATAGTAACCTTATTAATATAGGATATAGGACTACTAGTCTACCTAGTCCTTGTCCTTTGTAACGTCTACAATACCGCTAGTTACTAAACTAGAATACTCTAAGTCCCTTATTGAAGGTATTAGTAAATAGATACGCTTTGCGTAGCGACAACGTATCTAGTATCTTCTTACTATTACTATCCTATAGCGCTTATTACTACTATTAAAGGTCTTCTTTTACTACTATTAGAAGTCGCCGTAGTATGTGTTTCCTCGCATTAAAGGCTATAATAAAGGTATATAGCGAGATATTAAAAGCTCTACTAACCTTAATAACTCTTAATACTTACGATAGATGTCTAGATAGCGATTAAGCGTTGTCTAGTATTGTCTAGCCCTACCGTAGTACGTCGTTAATTTCCTTTATTACTCGTTTAATCTTGTCCTTTAATAGTCTTACTATTATTTGTAGTACATCTACCTCTATACTAAGGACTTCTATAGTAAAGCCTTAAATATCTTTCTTATCGTTTCAAGGAACGCCGAGCTCTTCGGTAAGGTTAATCTACGCGTTAATAATGTCGTTTACTTAGTACCTAGATACGGAAGGTACGATAAATATAAAGTAGTCAAGGTAATAGTAAAGTTTTACTACCTATAGCTACATTAATACTAATCTCTTTAGTATAAGCTAGTATAGAGCCTCTACGAAGAGGTTAAAGATATATAGTACTATTCGAAGGCTAAATAGAAGGTAGCTCTCGTAGAAGGTATCGTCTTACTAGTATAAACTAAACATCTAGCATTATTATCGCAATATTAGTACCAAACGGAATGCCGCTTTTATATCTCTCTTAATAATTATACTACCGTATCTATACGCTAGTATATTAGCTACTATCAATAAAAATAATAGATAAGCGATTATTACGTATTCTTCTAGAATAAGGTTGTTTACTAAATAGTCGTTAGGAAAGGAGAGATCGTAGATACGGCGATAACCGCTATCTTGCTTAGTAATAAGGCCTTATAGTAATATAATTACTAGGTATCTAGTCTCGTAATAGATCGGCTCGTAACTAAGTACCTTACTACCCTTATTTACTATAAGTTTAGTAAGTCTACTAGTTGTAAGCTTAGTAGTAAGCTAAGTTACTATCTCTACTAGATCTAGGATAGCTAAACTATAGTTTAAATGCCTAGCTCTTTAGGGCTTAGTATTTTCCGATAGTAAGTAGTGCCTAGTACTTTCTAGTATCCCAATATCTACTCTATAAGTAATTATATAATAAAGAAGGTAACCTAAGTTACTAGGATAGTCGTCGAGTAGTTATTACTAAGCCGTTACTTTTAAAGGTATCGAGCTAGGTAGTAAACGAGTATTAGAAGCGTAAACGTCGTAAATAAGCGTTGTATTCGGTCGCTCTACTATAGTAGTTAGTTGTTAGTTATTAAGTATTAGCGCTCGTAATAAATACTATAAAGTAGACTATTTGTACTATTGTACTAATCTAACTTTACAAGTAGCGCAATTGTATATACGATAGTAGTATTAATCTAGAAATATACAAATACCTCTATCCTACTTCTTATAGAAGGTATCTTTTAGTAAGGCCTTTAGGGCCGCTTTCTCTTCTTCGGACTAACGTCTATCCCTTAGTAAGCGCTCGAAGCGGTCGCTTATTGTAGTCGAAGGCGTTACCGTTACTAAGGTTATCGTTACTATATAGGGCTAGCGAAGGAGAGTACCTATACGCGGTACTAGCTACGAACCTATAGGCGACGACGTCGTCGATAGAGCTAAATCTCTCCTATCCCCAAGGATGCGAAAACCGGCGCCTAGGCGTAAAGGAGTCTAGCTCTAAGGCGACTAGCTATTTAGAAAACTATTTAGCTACCTATCGAGCCTAGCGTAGCTATAACTACTATAAGAACCAATACCGAGTCGATAGGCCAACCTTTCTAGGGAGGGAATCTATCCTAGGGACAAGGAACTAGAGTAGTAACCTAGGACTAATTGCCCCGAAGAGAAGGGAGGAATAACTAAAGAGGAGGTTTCAAAGATTACTAGAAGGAGGAGGACATATAGAGGATAAAGCACTTAGTAAACCCTATAGCCTATAGCCCCTAGGGGAGTATAGCCCTAGACTTGCCCCCTAGGCCCTAGCTCCTATAGGGACATAAACAACATTAGTTCTAAAGGCTAGGTATCTAATACAAACTACTCCTTATACTATATATAAGGTAGTCTACAAAGAACACCTAAGTATAGAAGCTAATATAGGGAGTCTAATTTCTAGTAATATAGGTTACGTAACTAGATACTAAGTAAGGGTAGGGGTAGTTTATAGTTAGTAGAGAGCTAATATAGAAGTTAACTAGAAAGTAGGAGGAATAATAAAGACCTATATTAAAAGGGGAGGGAGGAAGGGGAGGAAAGGGATAGGGATACTACCCTATCCCCCAAAATAGATATCCCTCCTACCTAGTTCAAAAGCTACAAAGGAACAAGTCAAAATAAAGGATATTAAACTAGAGGAAGTAGATATAATCTAGTAAAGGCGATAGAGATATAGGGACCTCTTAATGTTTAAAAGACTAGTACAAATAAGGGTAGGGCTTAGTATTCCTAATAGTATAATAGAGCGTATAGGTTTTTAATACTATACAAAGCCGGTAGGGACTTTAAGGAAGTTAGGAAGGTAGAGTAAAGGGCTTTTTCCCTCCTAAGGAACAACCTAAGGATAGCTACTTGTCTATTAGTTAGAATAGTATAGCGATACAAGAATATATCTATCTATCTATCTATCTATATTCTTTATAGTAACGACGACGAGCGCGATTACCTTAATAAAGAAGATATAACTAAAGTAACTAGTTACTATAGTAACGTGCTACCGCTAGTAGCTAGGTCCCTTTAGTATTCTACTACCTTATAGAGACGTAAGTAATAAAGTAATAGTCGAATATCTAATAGCTATCTAGTATTTATAAACTAATACTATATAGTAGTAATAGTAATAATAATATTAACTACTAGGCAATAGCTCTCTATACTATCGTTATAAGCTTGCTTTATAAATCCTAAAGGTAGGGCTAGTTCCCTTTACTAGTACGATTAATTCTTTAGCGATTGACTACTTTCGAATAATACTTAATCCTTTAGTTAAAAATAAGTACGTTAATACTATATTAGACGTAGTCTTCTATCCGTTTAGCTTTCTAGATCTTCTTCTAAGAGACTAACGCTATAAGCTTAAACTAAAGACTCTTAAGTACTATTACAATCTAGCGATAGGTTAGCTCGAAGATTACAAAGTACCTCCTAAATACGCTAGGATCGTTACTTAGTTTAGAAGTATACTATTATTCTAAATTATAATAGTTACGCTCTACGCTAGTAATACTTAAAGTAGCGGAGCCGTAGTAGTAGCCTAATAGATAACTACCTTTATTAAGCGTATTTTGGAGCTATATTAGGTTAATAATTAGGATCGCTACGTACGAGATATCGCTATTATAATAATAGAGTATACTATTAGTAGTAGTAACTACGTATCTACTAACTAGCTAGAACTACTACGAATATATACTAAGAAGGTTACTACTAATACTTACTAATACCTCTTAGAGGTAGCGATATAAAGGAAGTCTATATAACGTATAGCCGATTGACTAGCAATACAATAGTAACTATAAATGCGGAAGGGACCTTATTACAATAGCGAAGAGATAATAGTTTTAGCTTCTATAGTAGTAACAACCTTAGTAATACTATTAACTACTATAGTCGACTAGTTTAAACGCTCGCTAAGCGATAGACATTAGTTCTATATCCTCTATAGGCTACGGAAGTAGTATAAAAATAAGGAATAGCGTAGTTTTAGGAGGTTAGATAGGATACGTGTCTCTTAGTATTTATCTACTACTAGAGACTATTATTATATATCCTAAAGTATACGTAAAAACTACGTAGTATAGCTAGCTAAATACAAATATCCTACGTCTATTATGGTTAGAGGGTAGGTAGGTAAAGAAATTCGATAGTAATTAGAGGGCGTAGGCGTATAGGACTAAGTTCTCCTAGGAATAGAGAATTCGGGTAACGCCTTACCGGTACATAGACCTCGGTTATCTATACCTTCTATAGGCTACGAAAGTAGTATATAAATAAGGAATAGCGTAGTTTTAGGGGATTATATAGGATACGTATCTCTTAGTATTTATCTACTACTAGGGACTATTACTATATACCTAAGGAATATCCTAAATAAGTAGTAGTAGGGCTATTATATAACGGGCGCTTAGCGCGCTTCTCTTAGGACGTAAACCCTTTGTAGAGGCCTTAATGCCTTATCGTTATCGTATTAATTACTTTTACTAGCGCTATCTAGTAGAAAGTATCTTAATTGACTTAACTCGAGCCGTCTTATAGACTAGTACTAAGAGGAAGAGAATAGCCTATTTAGAAGCGGCTACTAAGCCTATAGAGGTTAGGTAGACGTATAGTATAATATAACTTAAACGAGTTACTCTTCTAATGGCCTAGTAGCTCAATGTCTCTATTAGTAAGTCCTACGTTCTTAGTATACTAAGTAGCTCTATACTATAGAGATTAACCTAAGAATAGGCTATCGTTAATGCCTTAAGCCTTAATCCTATTCCAAATAAAGGCAATAACGTCGTTCTTAGTAAAGCTTCTACTAACGGTCTTAGATAGGCTAAAGAGTAGCGCTATCGGCGAAGCGGCGTTATTTCGAAGTAACGCTCGTATATAAGAGAGAGGATATAATAGCGACTCTATTATCGCAATATATATATTAATACCTTAATACTCTATATCCGTCTTTAACCTCTTTAACTATAGTATTATATAATCTTCTACTAGTACAATATCGCTTCTTATAACGTTTATTACTAACTAAGCTCTTAAACTAATATCCTTACTAGTATAGATAATCTCTCTAAGGCGTAAGAAGCCGGCGAATACTAGCGTTACTACTATATTAAGGTTAAAGTCGTTAGGCGTACAAGGCGTTACGATTAGTCCTTAAAGGATGTCTAGAGTAATAGATAGCCGTAAACGGGTAGTCTCGCGTTAATCGACTTAGCGTCTATGCGTTTATAAGGCCTCGGTAGTAGTAGATAAATAAGGAAAGGCGTGTTTGGGGGCTTAGACAAGGCCTATGCTTTATATATTTACTTAAAGTACGAGTTATATACCTAGAAGCTATGTTTTACGTATATCTATCTACTAGCGTACTATACATATAGGATAAGGATAGGTAGGTAAATAAATATACCGGTATTCGATGCCTTAAGCCTATAGAAGGGCATACGAATATAGGATAAAGTTGCCTAGAGGAGATGGAAGAGGTATACGCCCTAGTACGTATAGACCCTCCTATCTATACGTTTACAAGGCCTTGGTAGTAGTAGATAAATAAGGAAAGGCGTGTTTAGGGACTTAGACAAGGCCTATACTTTGTGTATTTACTCAAAGTACGAGTTATATACCTAAGCGAAGCGAGCTACTAACCGTATAGGAATAGGGAAGTAAACAAGGTCCTCTTAGGACGTAAGCCCTTCGATACCTTGTAGCCTTATCGTTATCGTATTAGACACTTTTGCTAGCGCTATTTGCTAGAAAGTATCTTAATCGACTTTACTTGTTAAACTACTAAGCGGCCTATTTAGAACCTCTTATTTAGCTTAAACGTCTATATAGGCGAGATACTTTATAAAGTAGAGCCTAAACGTATCCGACTTCTAATAGCTAAGAAGCTATTTCTCGTAGTCTATAAGTCTACTATCGGAAGCGTGTTAAGTAGCGCTATATCTAAGTAAATGTCTAACATATAGCGAGTTATCTATCCCGTTATCTTAGAGCCGTTATTTAAGCTATTTAATAAAGCGGTCTCTCGTAAACGTATACTAACCTTATATAGAGCCTTAGAAGCTAAATAACGGCGCTATTAGAGCTATAGGGTATTGCTATAGTAGGACTTTTATATACGTAACTAGACAAGTCGACGAGCCTATAGTAGCTATATATACGTTACCGTATTAGTAGTTAAGGTCTATCTTAGAGCGCTTAAACTGTAGTATTATATAATCGTCCGCTATATGTATATCGTTACGAGTAACGTTCTTCGCCTACTAAGAAGGAGCTACTATATTGTCTCTTACTTTATATATTATCTCTCCGATTCTTAAGAAGCTAGCAAACGCTAGTATAGCTACGGCGTTAAGGTTTACGTTATCTAAGTTAGTATATTTGCTAACGACCTTCTTAAGTATTGTTAGTATTACTAGAAGCCGCTTATAGCGTAGTCTAGCGTTAATGGACTTAGCGCCTTTAACAAGCTATTTAACGTAGTTACTATTAAAGACCTATAGAGCTTTATAGCCTAAATCGACGTAGTAGGCTCGTATTACGGCGAGGTTCTATACTATTGTCTCGCCCTTAATAGTGTATAGAGATAGGTTAGAGGTATATAAGGCTCGGTTAACGATATATTAATAAAGAAGCTTAGTATAAGGTAGAAAGGTTTACTCCTATAGTTAGACGTTAAAGTCGACGTAGAGTTACTATTACTTAACTACTAACTTATAGATAGCTCTTATAGATAGTTTAAGCGCGTACTATAGTAACGTCGCGTCCCTAATCGACGGCGCGTTAATCTTGTTTAACTAATCGCTTAGAGGCTAGTTTATATTACTATCGTCTACTAGTAAGGGTATAGGTTAGTAATAGTATTAATATTAAAGCACGATAGAGCGTTACCGAGTTTATTACTAGTACTAGACAACTACGTAGACCGGACCCTAATACTAGCTTCTATAGATAGTAGGAGTGTGTCTTGCAATAGGTAGTTAGCGTTACCGTAGATCCGTTACTTTACGAGTCCTTCGTAGTATACGGTATTCTCTATATATACTATAACCCTATAGTCCTTCTAGTAACTTAACTATTGTTTAAATACTAGGTAGATTACTATTACTTCGGCTATATTAATATATCTATTCTTAAAGGGTAGAAGGTAGACCTAGTCGCTATCGTTACTACTATACTAGAAAGTAGCTAGTCTAGTGTTCGAGGCGTCTATAAAGAGCTACATCTAGTAAAGTAAAGGCTCTATTATTATACGGCGTCTAGTCATTAAAGCGAGTACTTATAGCTACTATTCGAGGTCGCTTTATACGCTAGCGTATATACGCTATTTATAAGGTCGTCTATATAAAGTAATAAACTAGAAGAGGTTAACGTTAAACGCTCTACTAGCGTCGATAACGTTAGTAGCCTATAATAATCGTCCTACTAGTTGTCTTACGCCTTTATACAATAACTAACCTCTATAGAGCGCTTCGGTAATATCGTCTAATAAGCGCTCCCGCTTATCCTTTAAAAGCTATAATATTGTAGAGATTATTTCTATTAAGATACTAAGGACTTCTACTAATGTACCTTCTATATCCTTCTTATCGTTACGTAGAATACTAAGTAGTATTGTTAGCTCTTACTAGGCTTAGTAGATTAGAGCTAGGAGGCTATTATTGTTTAGCTAACTAATTACGAAGATAAAGTCGTCTAAGTAGTAATATAGTTGTAGTCCGCTAAGTACTATCTCTAGTAACTAGTAGAGCGCTTCTACGAAGAGATCGAATAAGCGCTATACGTAGACCAAATAGTAGGTAGTTCTTACTATAGTACTAGCCTACCTATTCGAGTACAAGGAACCTACATTATTGTTAATATACGAGTATATTTCTAAAGGCATCCTTTTCGTCTTTCTTAATAATAATTACGCCTCTTCCGTATTCGACAATACGCTTTGTAATATACTCGAAATTTGCGTAGCTAATATTACTATATATCTATAGAATGTAGTCGTTTATAGACGAGCTATTACGAGGATAGGACAAGTTATACATTCTTTAGAAACTACTATTGTACTTTAGTACTAAACCGAGAGGTAAGCTAGTTACGTCTCGACCTATAACGTCTAGTTAATATTATTAAATAAGCTTCTAGCTTTATTAGGCCTCTTAACTTAATGTAAGCGAGTAACTCGAGGGCGAAGTTACGTATAATTGGGTCCTATTTATAGCCTTATATAAGTAGTTTGTATACTAACGCTTAGTACCTAAGTATAGCTATAATTAAGCTAGATGTGTTATTATAGATAATATATACTATCTAGACGTAATTAGACTAGCCTTCTACCTAGATGTAGACCGTCTTGTAGTCCGCAAGCTTGCCTATTATAGGCTTCGTATTACTCTTAAGGAGGTACTTTAGAGCTATAACGTTGTCGTCGTCTTCGTTAGTATTAGAGCCGGTATAGATACTAGCTCTTATCTTAGCCAAGTCGTAGAAGTTAAAAAACTATTCATATACCTAAATAATATACATCGTTTAGATACTAGTAGTAGTATCTAGTAGGGACTAAAATTGAGTAGATAGCTTACCTTCGTCTTCTTCTTTGTTCGTATCTACTCTATTATTACTACTAGAGCTACCTAATACTATTGTACTCTTATCTCTACGCTCTTGTTCCCTCTTATAAGCGTCTTACTTCTACGCTTTATTAGTATCTAGTAGTACTATCTCCTTTACTCGCTAAAACGCAAGGAAGTCCTCTTTAGACTATCCTTTTATCTATACTACTAAGCCTAATAACTTGTTCGACTTAGTTATTATAGTAGTATTAGATTGTTCTCTATATGTATTAGAGCTCTTAGAAGGTAATAGTAACGACTTAGCTAATTTATCGTAGGTATCTTAGCGCCGAGCCGTACCTCCTTTTAAAGCCCCTTAGATTAATCTAGGAGCGACTATTATTTAATATAATAGCGCTAATACGCTAGCGTAGGCGGTTAATAGATATTATAGTAGAAATGAATATCTCGATAAGAGGAATAGAATGAATATACCGGTATTCGGTACCTTAGGCCTATAGAAGGGCGTACGAATATAGGATAAAGTTGCCTAGAGGGGATGGAAGAGGTATACGTCCTAGTATACATAGACCCTCCTATCTTTAATTAGTAAATTAATATAGTTACTATCGAAGACTTCGAGGATTTCTAGTAGTAGGTTAGAGAAGATACAATAGGCTCTTATTACCGATAGATTAGCCTAGATTGACTCGCCTTTAATAGTATAGAAGTAAAAGATAGGTAACGCGTAAAGGGCTCGGTCTTCGATATAGCTATATAGTAACGCTACTAGCGGTAGGTACGGTTATTACTATCGCCTATAGAGCGTAATATATAGCTCCTATTATTGGACTATAGAAGTATAAACTATACGTATTAATAGCGCTAGTAAGTACTAAAGAAGTCGCGCCTATCTAGCTAAAGCGGTATCTATATAGATAAGCTACTCTAGCGGCGGATTTTTAATTATCGTTAATTATATCGTCGTCGTTATCTACTTGTAAGGGTACAAGTTAGCGACCGTTACTATATCAAACTTCGATAATACGTCTACGAGTATATTATTGGCGCTAGCGAGCTAGGTTAGCTATACTACGAAGCCGTAGTTAATAGCGATTAGTAGAGCGTCTCGAAGAGGATAGTTACTATCGCTATAGACTCGCTAGTTTACTAAGCCGGCGTATACGGTTGTATTGTCTATATAAACGATAACCCTATAGATTGTCTAGTTACTATACTATTAACGGAAGGATAGGAAGACTACTATTATTTCCGTAACGTTAATATACGCTAACTCGAAGCGTAGTAAGTAGAAGAACGAGGTTAGCGCTATACCGTAAGTATTGCTTTAATAGTCGCTATTATCCTCGTACTAGAAGCCGCTTAATCTATAACTCGAGGTATCTATATATAGGTAAACTTATCTTAGTAATAGCGCGTTAATTAGTCCAACGCTATTTAATATAAGTTAGCTAACGCCTTCTACTACTATTCGAGGTCGTAGCGGACGTATACTAGTACCCTTCTATAGTACGATAAAGTAGCCGTAAAGGCGAATAGTATAACCTAGAGTACTCTATCGAGTATAATAACCTTAGCTACCTACGATAGCCTACTTGTAAGGCTCTTAGCTTCTTCGTAGTTAAGTAATCTATAGTTAAGCGTAGCGATAATCTATTGTAGTAGACGGTCTCTCTTAGCTTTAGATAAGCGCGCCTATATTAATATAGTATCTAGCTTAATACTAAGGACTTTAGTAGTCGTTCTAATAATGCCCTTCTTAACGTTGTATAGTACTCTAAGCTTAGTTATATACGCTATCTACGCTCTTACTATTAGTTTACTTGTAGCCTTAGTTATTATCTAAATAAAGTCGTTAAGATAATAGTATAGTAGCGCGCCTAGTACGGCTTGCTCGAGTAGCTAGTAAAGGGATTCTACGAATAGGTTAAATAGTACTAGCGCTATACGAAGACTAAAGGGTAAGCAATTCTTAGTATAGTACTATCCTACCTATTTAAACACTAGTAACTATTATTCTATAGCGGTAACGGATACTATCTAGAATGCATCTTTACCGTTACGTTTAATAATAAGATATCTCTATCTAACTATACAAATCTAGTCGATAATGTCTTCGAGTACAACGTATTCGATAGCTCTAAAGGTAGACGGAATACCGTCGTTAATTAATCGATCGCGTAGGTACGATAAGTCGTAGATATAGCGGAAGCTACTATCGTACTATAGTACTAGGCCTAATAGTAAAGAGACTATTAAGTGTTTATCTACCTCTTTAAGTATTTTAATACGCTATAGATTAATATCGTTATCTACTATTGCCTAAATAACCTATAGCGCTAGTATCGAAGAGCTATAGTTATAAGAGATATACGGTTATACTTTGCTACCTATATATCTAATTAAAGCGGCGTTATCTAATATTCCTACTATTACTACTCGTAGATTAGCGTTTAGATAGTTATAGAGTATATACTTCTAAGCGTACTTTCTTAGTAGCGAAGGGCTCTACTATAGTCGTTCTTTACTAAAGAGTACGAATAGCGGAGTAGTATTTAGTCTCGTTAGCGGATTAGCGCTTAGTATAGGTACTAGCGCTATACGTTTAAATACTCTAATAGTCGCACTTGTAGGCCTATTTATAAGTCTTATCTATATAGGGTTAGCTATTATTAAAGGCGTAAGTAATAGTTGCCTCCTACTCGTTAGTTTTAGCTACGAAATAAATAGCCGCTCTACTTAGAAGAGTTAGAGCGAGCGTACTTTACTAAATTAGGCCTCTTATCCTTAGCGGCCTCTCTAGCGAGTTGCTACGTATAGTAGATAGCGATATTATAGACGTTCTCGATATAGAAATCTAGTAGAAACGACTAACTTTCTAGCTTTATAATAGCTAAGTTGCGTACCCTATAGTACGCTTTAAGCGTAAAGGGTTTAATGACTATCTTCTAGTTATATTAACTAGATAGGCTTAAGACTTAAGCGTAGAAGGTAAGAAAGACGTCTACGAGGCTAGTTGTATTATTAAAGGCGATTATAAGCTAGATATAGATAGTAAAGGCTCTAGACTATAGTACTAGCGTAAAGAAGTCGTCTTTAGCTTTCCGTAGCCTAAATATACTCGAGAATTTAACTAAATAGGTTGGATTAAAGAAGTATTTAGGATCGATATTCGATAGAGACTCTATAAAGGATATAAACTTAGAAGGTATCCTACCTTTAGCTAGCGTACTATTTGAAGGCGTAGTACCTTAAGGCTATAGATCGACTAGCGCTAGAGCGATAGGTTCTTTATCTAGTCTACTATCTCTTAATAAGGCCTAATAGACCTCTTCTTTACGCCGCTTCTTAGTCTCCTATTCGTCTTGTTTACGCGCCTCTTCGGCCTTAAAGGCCTTTAATCTAAGCGCTTCTTTTGCCTCGAATATCTTCTAAGCGTAGATAGTATACTATGTAGCCTCCTGTCCCTTCTTCTATTCGTCGGTTAGGCGGTAGAGGTTACGGTTCTTATTATAGAGCTCTACCGCGGTAGACATATCTTATAATATAGACATTATAGATATTTCGCGTCGCCTACCTATATTCGAGTTAATAGAGTATATAGGGAAATAGTTACTATTAGCCGCTAATTCGTCTTATTCCTTAGGATCTTAGCGTAGCGTACGCTACTTTGGATTCGTACGTAATACTAATCTAGCTATTCTTACTATATAATAGTAATAATATATAATAGAAAGGAATCCAATAGTATTAAAGAATAAATAATGCGATAGTAATTAATAGCTTAGGCCTATAGAGGGCGTAAGCGTATAGGACTAAGTTCTCCTAGAAACGGAGAATTCGGATAATACCTTACTAGTATATAGACCTCGATTATTAAAGAAGATTAAGCGGCCTTAAAGGCTTCGTTAAAGGATACCTTCTATAAGAATTAGGATAGAGGTATTTGTACGTTTCTAGATTAATACTTCTATCGAATACACAATTGTACTACTTATAAAGATAGATTAGCGCTATAGTATAAGTAGTTTACTCTATAGTATCTATTAAAGGCTCTAATACTTAGTAAGCAATAACTAATAATTACTATTATAGAACGACTAAGTATAGTCCTTCTTTATAACGTTTACGCTTCTAATACTCGTTTACTAATAGGCTCGATACCTTTAAATATAGAGGCTTAGCGATAGCTTCTAAACGACTATCCTAATAACTTAGGTTACGTTCTTTACTATACAATTACTTAGGCTAGCGAAGGAGAGTACCTATACGCGGTACTAGCTACGAACCTAGAGGCGACGACGACGTTGTCGTCGGCGTCGATAGAGCCAAATCTCTCCTACCCGCCGGCGCTACCTAGGAAGGCGATACAAGGCGTCTAGGTAAAAGGAGTCTAGCTCTAAGGCGACTAGCTGTTTAGAAAACTGTCCGGACTACCTATCGAGCCTAGCGCGGCTACAACTAGTACAAGAACTAATACCGAGTCGATAGGCTAACCTTTCTAGGGAGGGAATCTACCCTAGGGGTAAGGAACTAGTATAGTAACCTAGGACTAATTGTCCCGAAGAGAAGGGAGGAACAACTAAAGAGGAGGTTTTAATAACCGCTTAAAGGAGGAGGGAATGTAGAGGATAAAGCACTTAGTATACCCTATAGCCTATAGCCCCTAGGGGAGTATAGCCCTAGATAGCTCCCTAGGCCCTAGCTTTTACCCTAGGGGCACAAACACTATTTCTAAAGGCTAGGTATCTAACATAAACCACTCCTTATACCGTATATAAGGCAGCCTATAAAGAATACCTAAGTATAGAAACCAATATAGGAAATCTAATTTCTAGTAGTATAGGTTATGTAACTAGATACTAAGTAAGGGTATAGATAGTTTATAGCTTAGTAGAGAGCTAATATAGAAGTTAACTAGAAAGTAGGAGGAAAGGCAATAACCCGTGTTTAAAGGGGAGGGAGGAAAGGAAGGAAAGGGATAGGGGTACTGCCCTATCCCCTAAACTGGATTTCCCTCCTACCTAGCTTAAAGCTATAAAGGAACGAGTTAACAAACAAAGGATACTAACTAGAGGAAGTAGACATGATCTAGTCAAGGTAATAGAGACATAGGGAACCTCTTAATATTCAAAGGACTAGTACAAACAAGGGTAGGGCTTAGCATCCCTAACAACATAATAGAGAGTAGAGGTTTTAAT
The DNA here is from genome assembly GCA_001578225.1 of Pseudocercospora musae. NCBI lineage: Eukaryota > Fungi > Ascomycota > Dothideomycetes > Mycosphaerellales > Mycosphaerellaceae > Pseudocercospora > Pseudocercospora musae. The sequence continues at coordinate 18,168 of LFZO01000208.1, read as the reverse complement.
ACCGTACGAAACCGGTAGGGGCTTTAAGGAAGTTAGGAAGGCGGAGTAAAGGGCTTTTTCCCTCCTAAAGAACCCTAGAGATAGCTACTTGTCTATAGGTTAGAATAGTATAGCAATATGAAATCCATATCTATATATAATTACTTACGGAGTAGATATTAGAATACTAGAAAATAGTAGGTATTACTTACTATTAGAGAATACTAAGCGCTAAAGAGCTAGGTACTCAAACTATAGATCTACTATTCTAGACCTAGTAGAAATAATAACTTAGCTTACGGTCGAGCTTACAACTAGTAGGCTTACTAAACTTCTAGTAGATAAGGGTAACAAGGTACTTAGTTATAGATCTACTAATTACGAGACCGGATATCTAGTAATTATATTACTATAAGGGCTTATTTCTAAGTACGATAATGGCTACTATCGTATCTATAATCTTTTCTTCCCTAACGGTAACTTAGTAAACGTCCTTATTCTAGAAGAATATTAAGTAGTGTATATAGGAAAAAGGGGAAAGCTACGGACCTCTAGTTACAATCTCTTCCTTATTTACCTACTACTACTACGATCGATATTATTATAATTAGGCGTTCTCTACGTATACTATTAACCTCTCCGAGGGCTTAACGAGTATATAGAGCTATTGCAATAGACCTACGGTACGCATTCGCGATGTCGTCTAGTAGTAGGGATACGGAAGACGAGTTATTAGCTAACTAACCTCCTCGAGGCAAGCCTAGTCGTCCTATAGGCTTTTTAAAGCGATAACAACCTCTTGCGTAGAACAAACAGTCTACTTCTTTGTTAGTAAAGTATTCCTTATATATAATAACTTCTTCTAACTCTATCTAGACTATATCTAGTATCTCTAGAGCTACTAGGTCTAGTAGACCCTAAGGCTATAGGTCGTCTCGTAATCCTAAAGAAGACGAGACTTCTATCGAACAATAACGAGAGTATTAGCGCTTATAGAATATCCGTCTATAAGCTAAGATTGACCGAATAGAAGAATAGAAGAACCTTAACCGTAAGCGAGTCGCTACTTAGATATAGTTAGACTACGAGTTCTATAAAGCTCGTATACGTAGTCTTAACTAATCTACCGCTTCGTAGTAACTAATAATAGCTACTACCTCTATACTAGCTTTAGCGGCTTAGAATAGTCTTATAGGTAAGATTAATCTAGTAGATTAGACTTAGATTAATTATATCTTCCCTTTAATCCCTTATAGCCTTATTGCTAATATCTTCTATAAAGCATTTAATGCCTTAAATATCTCTAGATTGAGACTAGTAGCTTAGCTATAGTACGATCTTAGTATTCGCATAGTTGTAGACCTAATAGACGGCTCCTAAGATACAAAAATAAGAGTTAGTAAGATTAAGGATATAGAGATACTAGCGTTATAGATAGATAGTATTACTAACTATACCGTTCTTATAGGTCGTTTCCTTAGTACGCAATATCTAGTACTACTTTAGTCTATTCTCGAGTAGTAGGCAACCCTTCTTAAATATATCCGCGATTACGAATAGGACCCTACTACTCGCAATCTCTACGTTTATGCCCTTGCTCGTATCTACGAAACCGGTAAGCTATACGACTTAGCTTCGTAGATATTAACTCCTACGACCTACGAGCGACACTATAGAGCCCGTTAGACTAAAGACGATAGCGACAAGCCTTCTACTTCTAGCTCGAAGAGACCGGCTTCTACCGAGTCTAAGAAGGACAATAATAGTAAGAGGAAGAAGAAGGGAGCTAAGCTTTATACTAAATATTAGATTAACGCTTATAAAGAGCTATATTAATTTAGCTTAAATATACTTATTATCGTTACTACAATAAGTATACTATAAGAGACTATAAGAAGTTAGCTTAACTTAGAGACAACTATATAAATACCGCTAATTACGACGAGGCCTTAGTACTAGAAGATAGTCTATTCTACGTTAACAAAGTAGTAGACATTATCGATACCGCTACCGTTAATAATATAGAAGGCCTTTGGCCTAATACTACCTTCTAATTTGAGGTCTATTGTACTTAGTAACTACTATCTATAGGCTTAACGCCGTTGATCGCTTCGGCGTAGTTATAACTACTAGCTATCTATCTAGACTTACTTCTAAACCCTCTTGTACGCGCTATTCGCTATAGTATTAATCTTGGATACGATAATAGTAATGGCCGTCTATTTATCGCTAAGAACTACTCCTTAGATACTAAAGTTTATACTATTATAGATAGTAAAGTCGCTAAAGACTTAGCTCTTAATCGGATTACTCCTATACCTACCGACCTCGTCGATAGTATTATATCGTTACTATTAGGTCTAGTGCCGAAGCTAAGCGTTAACGGAGTAAAGAAGTAGCGCTAGATCTATAATCTATCTTATCTACAAGATAGGTTAGTAAACGACGGCATTCCGAAGGCGTATAGCGCTATCGAATATACTAAATTTAATTAACTCGTCGATTAGCTACGAGCTATCGGACTAGGCGCAATTATTATTTAACGAGACGTTACTAACGCCTTCCGTATTATTCTAATTTGTCTAGAAGACCGTCGCTTAGTCTACTTCTAGTAGCGTAGATCGTTCTATTACGAGAACTACCTTTCGTCTAGTCTACGGATAGTACCCTACTTATTTAAACCTATTTACTAAAGCCCTTTACTAGATCCTCGAGCGTATCCATTACTACCCTATCGATTACTATCTCGACGCCTTCCTAGCAATCTTTACTACTAGTAGTATACAAATACTTACCTTTATAAGATCTTAGATTAATATTATAGATACGCTAGGCATACTACGTAATAATAAGAAGGACGAATAAGGCATAACTATTACTCTACTTAGTGTAGAAGTAGATACAATAGCGATAGTTGTAAGGCTTAAAGAGTCTAAGAAGTTACTAATAATTAGTAAGCTAATATTAGCTTCGTAACGTAGTTCTATGTCCCTATACGAGGCACGATTACTAGTAGGTCGACTAGCTTAGGTAGCTTGCGTAGTAGAAGTTAGAAGGGCCTTCAATATCCTATTATATACCTTCGTCGCTTCCTTCTAAAGTAATAGGTAGACACGTTATCGAATATACTCTAACCTTAAACTAGACCTTCGCTAGTAGCTTTAAGCGCTCTAAACAACGAACGGCGTATGGTTTTTATAGCTATAATATCTATAACAAGTATAGCTATTTACTAACGCTTCTTTAATCGGATTAGGCGCCTTCTAGTACAAGGCTAATACTCTAGACTAGATAGTGTAGGCGCCTCTTCTTTAACTAGACTAAGTCTTGTCGCTTCTACGCTACAATAACGAGTATATTAACGTTACTAAAGTAGAGGCTATTACCTTAGTATTCTAGCCCTAGTCTACTTACTAGACAAACGAGGAAGTTGTTATACATATAGACTACTTAGTCGCTTTTAGTAGTCTTAATAAGTATCGAATCTATAGTAATACTAACTTCGTACTACCTAACTTACTATTAATATCCCTTAAGTAGTAGTTTAATATTACTAGAGCCTAGTTGCTATCCAAAGCTAATTAATAGATTAGCTAACGCACTTTCTCGCTTTAATAATAACCTAGTTAGTAACCTCTATCTATAGTTAAACTATAATAGAAAGCCGATATAGAGTCTATAGTACTATTAAAGTTTCTATAACGTATTAATCTACTATCGATAGACTAGGCTACGGTTCTATAGTATAGCCTTAAGCCTTAATAAGAAGAAGCTATTAAACTTCATTAATTAATTGGAGGCCTACGCTAATAAGCGCTAGTTCAATGCCTAGTCTATCCAATAAGACCGTTTCGAAGAATAGATTATTATGCGAGTATTAGTACCTAAAGCGGTTACTATTTGTAGCGAGATAATAAGTAACTACGTATCGTACTTATAGTCTTACTATATTAACCTAAGGCTTCTAGTAATAGTATTCGAGTCGCCTATCGTTCGTAGGCTTATGGATAGCGTACGGAATATGTACGACGAGCCTCTAGAGGATATACTTCCTATCCTTCCGTATATCCTCAAATACCTTCTTATATTACTACTAAGATACGCTAACGACTATAAGCTTAACGCCACGTCTACGCTTACCTTCGCTAGCTTCCTACGCCTAGGCGAGATTTCTTATAATAGTAATAAAAGAGGCAATAGTTATAGGTAGATAATAATATACCTAACGGCTTCGGATATTATACTAGAAGAATATATAGAGTTTAGGCTTAAGAGATTAAAGATAAACGTTACTAATAAGGATATAAGGATAATTGTCGCTCCTAGCGGCTTAAAGATATACGCTATCTATTATATACGTGCCTTAAAGACATATAACGAATTGTATAGGCTTGAGTACCCGACACGGCCGCTCTTTAGCTTCGCTAGTAGAGGGTTTAATAGATAAGAGGTCGTTAGGTTAATATAGAAGAGATTAACCGCTACTAGATATAATCCTTAAGGATATACTAGACAGTTACTAAGGCGTAGAGCCGCTTAGTATACTTCTAACGGTAGAATAGCTAAGGACGAGATAATAATAATAGGTAGATAGACCTTAGAAGCCTATAAGAGGTACTTTAAGACGTCTCCGTAACGTTTATTTAACCTTAGTAGCCGCTTCTTAACTAGTAGGCCTTAACCGTTAGTTCAAGGTCCGTCTAGCTAAGTTAAGTCGATTAAGATATTTTCTACTAAACGGCGCTAATGAAAGTAATTGATACGATAACGATAAGGTACTAAGGTATCGTAGGGCTTATATCCTAAGAGGCACTAGCGCGCGAGCGTCTTTTATATAAAGATTAGCCCCTTCCTATTCTACTTTAGGCGCTACTAACCGTTAATACGATTATATGCTAATTATTAGTAGTCTTGCCTTACTCTAATTATTTATTTAACCTTTAAATACCAAGCGAGAAGTTATAGATTAAGTAGTCTATATAGGAGTAAGGGGAAAGCTACGGACCTCTAGTCGCAATCTCTTCCTTATGTATCTACTACTACTACGATTAATATTATTGTACCTATCCTTCGTCTCCTCGTATTGATTAATAGTACATAATACGCGATATATACTACTTAGGCGCTACTAACCGTAAGTACGATTATATACTAACTATTAGTAGTCTTGCCTTACCCTAATTATTTATTTAACCTTTAAATACCTAGCGAGAAGGTATAGATTAAGTAGTCTATATAGGAGTAAGGGGAAAGCTACGGACCTCTAGTCGCAATCTCTTCCTTATGTATCTACTACTACTACGATCAATATTATTGTACCTATCCTTCGTCTCCTCGTATTGATTAATAGTACATAATACGCGATATATACTACTTAGGCGCTACTAACCGTAAGTACGATTATATACTAACTATTAGTAGTCTTGCCTTATCCTAATTATTTATTTAACCTTCAAATACCGAGCGAGAAGGTTTAGACGCGATAATTACGTATCTATTATTCTCTTCGATAATAACTAATATAGTCGCTTACGGAGAAGATAGTATAATTATTAAAGGAGATATTAAAGCTATCTAGTACCTATATCGCGATAATAACGATAGATATTAGGTTTGTATTAGTAAGACTATACCTACTATAAGAACTTCCTTCTATTCTACCTACGAATAGTACTATAGATCTTTAACCTCTTTATAGAAGTACTATACTAGTATATACTTAAGAGACTAATAGCGATATAATTATAGGTAGTTAGGCTATACTCTTGTCTTAACGGCTTTATCTTTATCGTACCTTCTATACTTTCGTACTAAGTAAACGAGATTATTAATATATAGATTATACTTACTAACGCCCTTAGAGTATCCTATAATATTAATAAAGATTTCTAAGGCTATATAGTAGAAGTCCTTAGAGTAGAGATAGATATACTAAAAATAAATAGCGAGGCTATTATAAGGGAAGATCGAGCGAGTAATAAGGGCACTATAGTAGGGTTAGACTATATTAGACGACGTATAGTCGTTATCTAGATACCTCTTATAGATAAATAGTCGTTAAATTAGGACGTGAATTTAATATCGCTCTATATACCTTTATTATAGACTTTAATATCCGTAAATATATACTATAGCGGTTACTAGTAGAAGTAAAGAAGAATCTTTAATAGTATAATATAAGTAAGCGCTCTAAGATAATATAGCAAGAAGATACTAGATAGATATTCGCTACGTAGGGTTTATCTCTTTACTAATACTTTAGCTAAGGCCCTTGGAGCGTTCTACTTCTACAATAATAGTAATATATCTAACTTCTCTAATAACTTACTAATAATAGAAGATAATGTTATACTACTATAGATCGATAATAGATATATTAATATTACTAAAGTATAGGGAATAGAGCTCGCGGTTACTTAATAGCGATAATACTAGCAAGGATACTAGTTAATAATCTATACTAATACCCTAGTCGCGTTTAGTAGTAATATTAGTTAACGGCTTTACCGAGAAGTAAACGAGCTACTCTAGAAGGTATTACTAAATACAATATAAAGCGATATTTACGTAATAGCTAAATAGCTTCTAACTATAGATAATAGCCTTATAGACGTATTATCTAGGCTCGATTATTCCTACATTACTATCAAGATTAGCTATAGATAGCGCTTAGTTATAGCGCAATATAGCCTAACTTTAGTATTGCTTACTTATATAGCTCGGTATTAAGGAGACGACTCCAGATAGGTATAAGACGGTAGTAAGACAATACTAAGTACTAGTAACTCGTCTAGGTCGGTAACCGTAGCTAGTTTGAAAGAAAGTGTTACTTCAATTTATTAGGTATAAGTCCTTTAGCTCTAACTATATTATAGACGAGATATTATCGGTAGATCTAAGCGCTATTAGATCTTATTGTATAGATCTAGACATGTCTCTAGACGTCTTCGAAGCGATAGTAATCTACCGAGTATTAAACGGCGTAAAGTTACTTAATCTAATAAGCCGTCGTAACTATAACTATAGATTATCTCGGAGAATTAATTATCGACCTATGTATACTAGACTACTTATACCTTTAGGTACTACTAATACTAGCGCTACTTCGTAGGCCTATTAAGACTAAAAGAATTAATATATAATACTAGCTATAGTATTAGCTAACCTAGTAGGTTAATAAAAAATATTACGAGGTTAGATATTATATTCGAAGATAACGATAGGATAATTAGCTTATCTTAAACGATCGAAGACTAATACTAATAATAACGGCGTTATTATCTATATCTATATAAATACTAAGTACTCGACTATCTATACTATATATTATATGAAGACCCTTTTCAATTATATATCTACTTACCTAACGTCGCTACTATTCGCGTTAAGCGATACTCGAGAATAGACGTAGTTATGTCTTTATCTAGGCTCTCTATAAGATAAGGTAGTAGTATAGATAAAGACTAGGATAGATAGTAATTATATAAACAAGATAGGCTTTATAGGACACTCTTTAAAATAAGGCGACGCTTAAGAAGTAGGAGAGAGAGGTTGTATAGACTAGGAGATACAGATACTTAGTAGATAGAAGTTTACTATATAAGAGATATTCAAAGATAACGCTAGAAGTATTATATTAGTTACTACTTAGAATATAGATTAAAAGGATTACTAGCGGTATTATAGACGTATAAGGACCTTAATAAGGTAAGGTCTCTTACGAAGACCTAAGTACAATAAGGGGTACGCGCTTAGCGCGTATATAGAACGTACGTACCTCGTATAGCCTTTTCAAGTTACGCGCTATACAATCCTTTTAGGAGGTACTTATTAGTTCTACTACCTATAGGGTTATCGCTTAGGCGGGTATTCTATACGTTACTTATACCTAGTCCTTAATAGTTCTAACAAGTATATCCCTATAGTGGCCTATAGAACCTCGTAGAATAGACGTAAGCGAACTAACTACGTTAGGTAGTAATAGCGCCCTACCGATAGACGACAATTGCCCTTAGGGGGATATAGAATATTAAGCCCTACTTAACGAGTAGTAGGCTACGTTAAATAAGCGTCTCGCGTCCTCGAAGGCCGAGTAGAAGCGACTAAAATAAGAAGTCTAGATATAAGAGCTAGAGCGTAAAAATACGTATCTAGGTAAGTAGCGTAACGTAGACTAACTCTACGCTAGCGGATACTAGGTATACTATAAGTATCGCGCCGTCTAATCGCCTAGTATTACTAGAGTCCGACTAGGCTACTAATAACTCTTGGGACAGGTGTATAGAGACTATCTAAGGTTCCTATCCTCTCGGCTTAGTCTTCGTACTATCCTATTATAAGGCTATAGCGAGGCGTAAACTAAGTATAGTAAATATAGTCGTAGGTTTTACGACTAGTAAGCTAAGACTAAAGGAGCCGAGATCCTTTAAGAAGAATACTATTAAAAAGTTAAGGAGCTTTCTAAGAGAACTAGCCTTGATCTTTGCTTTATTAGGAGATACCTATTATACTAACTATAGTAAGACGCTATATAGGGTTATATACCTTAGAGGCGATATATATAAGAAGTAGTATAATAACTACGATATTGAAGATCTAGGTAATTATATCTATAAGGACTTTGAGACTTCTACGTTAACTACGTTAGGGATCCTATAAATCGTATACTTAACGTAATCCTCGAGTATAAGGCTACGCATTAGCGTAAGAACTAGATAGTTTAGAACTTTACTCTCGAACTTATAGTACTCGAAAATTAGCCAAGCTACTATACCGAGGTACAGTATATATACTACCTACTTACAAAGTTATAGCCTTTACTATATAGTACTATCGCTAAGTACTATATTATCCTAGTACTAAGATAAAACTAGTATAGCTCGCGGCTCGTATCGAGATAGTAGATAGATCTACTAGTATAAGACGAGAGTATAATAACGAGGACTATAGTAGTTTAGAGAAGAAGCGCTACCTTAATTACTATAGTAGTAGTGAGGAGTAGGGCAGATACGATAAGAAAGTAGATAATAAGCCTACGGAAAGTAAAGACTCAAAGCCTAGTCGCGACCTAGCTATAGTAGAGTAATATAGCTATAGAAGTAAGACTTACTATAAGACCGACTACCCTAATAAGTATTCATAGAATAATAGCGATACGCAAGCTATATATAAGATCGAGGTAGCTAGTAAGGGAAAAGGCAAAGTACTAGCTAAGAGCTAAGAGTAAGTACTATAGTCGAATCTAGAAGCTCTATAGTATATATATTATCGTAATGCCTACGTAGCGCGATAGTAATATAGGGTAGCGACGACTACTTACTAGATAATATAGTAGATATCAATATTATCTCGCGCGAGTTTATACTCTAGTACTAATCCTAGTATATTACTAACGCTATACTATCTAGTACCGATAATGTCTAGAGGGAACGAGAATACTATTATAGAGTATGAATACTAAGCCTATATATCGTAGACTTATCGGATTAGGAACGCGTTACTACCGGTACCTTTTATACCTTTAAAATGCCTAATCTAGATATTATGCTATATAGGCCTTAGTAGAGGAACTAGTAGATAGTCGTAGATAGAGTAACGGATACGTAGATCTACGGTACCGCTAGCGAAGTAAGACCTATCGTAGTAAGCGAGGTATAGTAGTTATTCGAAGAAATACGTAATATATCGTTTATATATAAGGGGGTCTATATACGGCTAGCATAAGCGTTGTCTTCTAGATGTACTCAATCCTCCTTCTTTTATTTACCTACGGCGCTATAACCGCTATACTAACTAGACGATATTAATACTATTCGCAAAGTAGTATTTACGAGTAGTAGACGATAGTTCTTATATTGTCGGCTTAGTATCGTGTTAGTACGATAGTTAGATAGCAACGAGGTTAGAATAGGGATATAATAGGGGATAGAGCTATACCTCCCTCTCGTACGTATATAGAAGAAGATAATCCCTAATTTAACGACTTATAAACAATACACGGCTCCGACGACGACTAAGACAATATAAACATTAGTAACATAATAAACGGCTAGCTAAGCCCTTCTAATAGACCTTAAACGTACGCGCGATCGAGCTAGTAGCTACTATAGGTATAGTAGTACAACGGTTAATCTCTTCTAGCTATACTACCTTAGAATGCGCTAGTAGAGGTTTAGACAAGATATCTTAATACCTATAACGTAGCCGTAGCTCCGCTATAATAACTATAGTAACCATAATAGTAAGTATTAGTCTAGTAGTAGCCATTTCTTTATATAGTACCGCTATTAGTATCTACTTCTTCGTAACTAGAAGGTAAGTAACAAGTCCCTCTCTATAAATCTATTATAGGGAACAATAAGGCCTTTATTTAGTCTATTCTACTATCCTTAATTAATAACAAATACCTTAATACTATACAAAGCCTTGTATTCAATCTACTTAACTTAATTAAAGTAGTACTAAACGACCTACACTAGTTAGTAGTAGAAAGAACGGTATACAACGTTTACAATATTATTAAAGAGAAGATAATTATATATAAGGTACTACCTAAGTAGGGATCGTACGATTTAATTACTATACTATTTAGAGTCTTTAGTATATTCCAAGTACTACTAATTATAATGTATAGTAACAACCCTACTTTAGGAGGGCTAGTAAAGCTCCTATACTATACAACTACCTTTATATACCGCCTCTAGATACTTTATTAAAGCTACGATTAGGACCGTTGTATTCGAGAAGTAGCCCTTATTACCCTTACAAGAGTAATAAACGATAACTATCTTACTTCTAATTACGAGATACTAGAAGAAGCGCTCCTTAAACTTATACCTAATATGATATACGATAGTATTTCCTAGAACAAAGAACGATAACGGTTTTTAGATAGAATAGCGACTTAATAGCGTTCATAGTAAGTATAACTAGTTACTCTAGAGAAACGGTATACTAACGGCACTATAGTGTCGCTACTATTATTAATAACCTTAGCTTTAGTATTAATAACGCTCTTAGGTCTTCTAAGATAGCTAGACTAGACTAAAAGACATCGATAATAGTTTAGAGACAAGTATAGTAGGCAATACTACTACTCGTAGAACTACGATAAGCTAGACTATTAAACCTACTTCGATATATATACCTATCCGAAGTACAAACAAGACCTAAAGAAGTATACGGTTTACTATATAATCGATCGAACCTATCCAAAGTTTAACGACCTAGAAACGGAAGACCTTTAGTAGTAACTAAACAACTATAACGAAAGAAGTCGATTGCCGCTACCTTTATATATTAGCGCTAGTAAAAGTGTCTAATACGATAACGACGTAGTAGCTAGACTAAGTATAACCCTTCTTATAACGTTTGTTTATTAATAACTCCCCTTCTATTGAATTCAATACCTTTATAGCTAGAAGCGTAGTTTTACGTACTTCGTAAATACCCTAGTAATCTTTTATATATTATTTATTATATAATTAAGTTTAGAGCGGATATTAGTATTTAAAATAGTAGGCATTAGTTTAATACAGAAATCGCTAAGAAGCGTAGGTTTACCTATTAAAACTATAGTTTAGCTACCCTCGACCCTAGCGAGATAATAAGGCAGCTCTTAGTAGAGCTATTAGCTAGCTATAGTACTAAACTTTCGTAGGAAGAACGTAACAAAGCGCTAACGTTATAGAGGTCTAAACGATATTAGAAGCGATACGACTATAGGACGATTAATAGTAGAACTACTACCTCTATATCTATATAGATACCTTAACGGCCTTTAGCGGTTTGTATTTAGAATAGCTTAAAGTAGAAGCTAAGTAACTATTACGTAAAGCGCTACTATTAGCGGTTTAATTTGAAATCTATATAGAGCCGAGTTAGCTCTCTTCTAACGATAACTCGCTAACGTACTATTACGCTTTACAACCTCCTTGTATAATACTAATAGATCGTAGTAGAAGATAACGTACTACTAGAATTCGCTAGCTATTATCTAATTAGCGGACTCGTCTACATTATATAGCTAGGGCTAAAACCTATAACCTATAATACTTATAAGATAGCAATTAGGTAATATATAGTACTATATACAAAGTATAGTAAAGAGCCGTAGCTAGTAAGCTATTATATACTAACGACATTTATCGAGTATAAGATACTCGGTCTAAACACAATTACTAGCGAGAGCCTATCTATATACATATACGCTATTCCTTCTTATTACGTCGATTGCTATCTACTAACTCGACTATTCGATAAGCTATCTATTACACGATATCTCTAAGGAGCGATTAATATTAATCTAATTAGTAGAAAGGATAGACAATCTATTACGATACGTATAGTATAAGCTATACTTTATAACATACTAACGACGAAGGATTAACTTAATTATAATACTGTAATTACACTCGCCTTCGGTAGACTATTTAGATTAGGTAAACTAACGTACGAAGTAAGAGACAATACTAATAGTCTAGTCTAGCTTATAGAGTATATTATATAAGTAGACGTTATATTCGACGAAGAGAGACAATAGGTTTTTATCTAGTTAAAGAGGTCTAAGACTAATACCCTTAACTATAGAGTCTACGTACGAGTCGTAGTAACTAATACTCTAATCTATCCTTTCTATTATATAAAGAAACTCTTGACGTACTAGCTACGATATCTAACGGCTCTACTATTCGTATTAGCGTTAACGATTAATAGAGTATTAGGGTTTTTGAAAGCTAAGATAATAGTATAGATACAAGATAGAATACAAGAGCGTAGATTAAATAGTATAGGGTTAACTAGATACTTATTAAGATAAGGAGGTACGTAGTAAGTAAGAGACAATAGTTGTATAAGAGAAGAGATTATATTAATTAGTAGATAGAAGTTATTAGCCTATAAGCGCTACGCAAAGGCAATAGTAGGCACGATATTAGTACTATGTTAGAAGGCTTAAGCTACATAAGCTAAGTTAAGTCGATTGCTACTATCTTTGAAAACGGCGCTAGTAAAAGTATTTAATACGATAACTATAAGGTATTAAGGCGCTTATTAGCCTACGTTTAGGAGACACTAGCGTTTAGGCTACTACTTTAGGCCCTTACTTGTAATATACTATTATATATAGGTAGCCTAGAAACACTATAAACGTTTACTTACTTAAGGGTCTTATATAAAAGCGAATAGTAGGTTGTGTAGATAAGGGGATCTATATACGGCTAGTATAAGCGTTGTCTTCTAGGTATACTTAATCCTCCTTCTTTTATTTACCTACGACGCTATAGCGGGTTATAACCGCTATACCTGCCCTACCCGCCTATTTATTTGTATATAGTTTGTATAGCGTAGAAATGTAGTAACTAGGCCCTTACTTGTAATATACTATTATATATAGGTAGGTCAATCTTATTGCTATACTATTCTAACTACTACTATTCTAACTACTAGACAAGTAGCGATCTCTAGTTTTCCTTAGGAGGGAAAAAGCCCTTTACTCTACCTTCCTAACTCCCTTGAAGCCCCTACTAGTTTTTTACGGTATTAAAAACCTCTACTCTCTATTATGCTATTAGGAATACTAAGCCCTACCCTTAGTTGTACTAGTCTTTTGAACATTAAGAGGTTCCCTATATCTCTATTGCCTTAACTAGATCATGTCTACTTCCTCTAGTTTAGTATCCTTTATTAACTCGTTCCTTTGTAGCTTTAAGCTAGGTAGGAGGGAAATCTAGTTTAGGGAATAGGGTAGCATCCCTATCCCTTTCCTCCCCTTCCTCCCTCCCCTTTAAATACAGGTTATTACTATTCCTCCTACTTTCTAGTTAACTTCTATATTAGCTCTCTACTAAGCTATAAACTATCCCTACCCTTACTTAGTATCTAGTATTGGCTAGCAACTAGGACACACTTGACTACCGAGTTAGGTAGGGGCCTCGATTAGTACATATAGCCCTCTTCCTACTAGGGAGAGACATTATTAACCTTCGTTTAGTATACATTACTAGTTACATTTTATGTGCCTCTACTATAGAGCTCTAATTACTACTATATGCCTCTATACTACTACGATAGTTAGTCCGCCTAGTATGGCTACCTATAGCCTAATGGGTTATGCTACCTATAGTCCCTTCCTATACTGCCTAGCCCTTAGGTTTATATAGGTTTAGGTATTACTTATTATTAGAGCCGAAGGTAGGGCTATCTCTTCTCGATCGCGTTAGGCGGTTAGGTTAATAGTAGTCCTTAGGTACGGATAACTATATACAAGTAGGAGGCGATAAACGATCTATAGCGCTAGTTACGAAAAGTGTCTTAGGAGGTCTCGACAAAAGCGACAACTAAGAGCAACCTCCTAGATAAGGGTATCGCCTTAACCCTAAAAAGCTACAAACCCTAGAGACTATTAAAGCTTAGGACCTAGATAGTCGATTACTTTCTAGGACTCGCTCTAGGTTTAGGGGATCCTCTAAAACCTTACTAGTACTATATAGTAGCGTACTACCTATTCGATACGATGCTATTCCGGTCGACTAGTCTTATTCTATTAACCGATCCCGAGGCGTAGCGAGGACTAATTACCTAGACTATACTTAGACCCGGCTAAAGTCTATAGTAGGATAGGTACCTATATCCGTATTGCGGTACGAGACGCGTACTACGAATACGAGAGCATTAGGCTATTAAAGAGAAGGGATCCCGGTTAGGCTAGAGGTTACTAAACTCTAATTCGTAGCCTAGCTTAATAGTACTTCGGCCCTTCTACTAAAAGTAGAAGGTACCCTAAAAGAGGAAATAGGGAAAGAAGTTGCCTAGTAACCTCGCTATATTGTTTAGTAGTTTATTAGCTCTAAGAATACTTAGTTATAGCTCCCGCCTCTAGAGTCTTAGACTTCACTCTAGTCGTAGGGCTAGTTAGGGGAAGTTTAAGGCTAATAACCCCTAGGAGGGTTATTGCTACCCGAGCCTATATAAAAACAAGAATACCTATTCTACTAGCGGTACAATAGTATCCCCTATTTTATACAAAAAGCAAAAATAAAAAAAAACATTCTATTACTATATAATCATCGTTTAAATAAGTTTAGGTATAGGGCCGAGCCTAGTATTAATATCCTCTAACGAGGAACCCGACCCGATTAACGAATAGATACGACGTTCGCCTACTAAGATAGACAACCCCGCTATAGGGCTAGGCACTACCGGGCCTAGTACTACTAGACTAGGCGTTAGTCGAGTACTAGAACCTAGTCTAGACATGGATTTCAATAGCGCTATGTTTACTACCTTTAAGAAGCTATAGTAGTAGATAATAGAGTAGTAGAAGGAGTTTACTCGTATTAATAGGCGCTACCTACCGGAGCCTAGTAGTAACTCTAACCCTTAGTTTAAAGGATATAACGCTACTACCTATATCGAACGATATAAGGACAACCTTATTAAGTATAAGCTAAACGACCGTTCTAACGCTAAGAAGATCCGCATATTTATATAAACGATAGATACTAAGTTATATACTATGCTTAGGAGTCTCGAAGGCTACCCTAACAAGGCCGACGAGTCGGATACTAACTAGGAGAAGTTTAAGAAGTCCTTCTTATAGGAGTACCGTAAGAACGATAGCTATAGGGTTAAAGGTAGTCGTCTATAGCTTAAGACCCTATATGCCTAACTACGTACGGAAGATAATAACTTAAAGGAGTATATTCGCGAATTCGTTAAAGCTATAGATACTATTCCTAAGGAAGACCTCGAGAACTCTTAGCGGACCTAACTACTCCTAAAGGGCCTTCTAGGCCCGATGTCTTAGCGTATCTTCTAAAGGTGTAAGCTTACTAATAACGACCCTAATACCTTCTATAATTTTAAGAGGATCTTGGAGCATATTGAGTAGGACATTAATAGCTCTACTAACTATAGGAAGTTTATCGTTAGCGAGGAAAAGAGAGATATCGATTTAGTCCGTCTCGCTTCTAAGCCTACTATTCCTACCCTAAGGTTCCTACTAGAGTCTTAATTAGCCCCTCTACCGGTTACAAAGGTAGTAGTAGTTACTCTACTAAGCTAGGAGGACGAGTAATTTAATTAGTTCATCGACAAGTTTCGCGCCCTTAGTATTAATAAGCCAAAGATATTAGTTACTACTACTAACAAGCTCGGTACGACTTAGAAAGTATCGGATACTATCGGAGATACCGACGACATCTATCCCGACGTGCCTATAGTAGATGTCTTTACTAATTAGAGGACTAGGAGTACGAGAAAGATATATCCTAATCTTGATAGTAAGTGTTAGATATGTAGTAGTATTAACTACATATAGAACGACTATCCGGTATAGAAGGAGCTTATAGATAGGGGCTTTATAAACAAACAAAACGGTAAGACGTACTATAGCAAGACTAGTAAGTAGATACTATACTAATAGGAACTCCGTACTCTAAAGCTAGCTATTATCCTACTACTACTAGAAGCTAGGTATAGACTAATCTATTAGGAGGTCCTAGGTAATAGTACCTTCGCGGCTATCGCTAAGCGCGAAGGCAAGAGGGTTAGGAAACTCATAGACGAAGAACGTACTAAGGATAGGTCTATCCCTACTATAATAGTTAAAGCGGTAGCCGCAACCTAGAACGACTAGCTAATCGTAGAAATATATAGTCTCTAGGAGGACGGGGGAGACGACGATACGGACCCGATTACTATAATACCTACTATAACGAAGTTATAGACTAAGAACCCTTCGCGACCTAGTATAGCCCCTATAGGCATATCTAGTCGGAAGGCTATAGACAAGGTCAAGGAATAGCGGGAGATAGTTACTAAGACTAAGAATCTTATTTCTACTTAGTAGAGGGCTTAATAACAAGTTAGTACTACGCCTAGTACTTCGACCGAGTCTCCTACTAAGAGCGCTACATCTACTACGCTAGATTAGTAAGTCGTTAAGTCTTAGGAGATCGAAATAACGGAGGATAGTACGAACGACTCGTCTCCTAGTCTAGCTAACCCGCCCGTTTATAATAGGAAGAGGAATGCTAATCCGAAGTTATTCTACTTCGACAATTATATTAAAAAGTATAGCGTAGGAGATACGACTAGGATATAGAACATCTTCTAGACTTCTTAGTTTCTTAATCTTTAATCTAGCGTATCTATAGGCGATCTCTTAGCCTATAGGGTTCCTACTAATCTCTTCTAGAAGCGAGTGCCTAATAATCTAGAGTTTATACGCGATCTAGTAGCCTTTTAGAAGGATAAAGGTAAGGCGACGTATGTCGACGTCCGTACCTTAGAATACCTTCCGCACTTCTAGGGATTACTAGCGAATAGAGCGATAGATACCGATAACGTACCTAGCTCGGTAGGTACCTACGTAGTATAGTTTACTAGTATATAGGTTAGACATGCTCTACTAGCCGACATTAAGGACCTATATAGTAGACCTATAGAGGTCGACCTATCCGTAGTAACTCGCGAATTTACGGTTATACCGAGTATCTATATCGATATTAAGATTAGTAACCACGGTATTCTAGTCCGTACTATAATTGATAATAGCTCCGAGTCCCTTATTATACCCTTAGTCCTCGCTTAGTAGCTTCGCTTACTAATTAATAAGGAGGTAGTTTTAGGCATAAGAGGCGTTAATAGGACGGTTACCTTTATAGGGGCTTGTTACAATATTATAGTAGATGCCTTTAGAATCGTGTACGCCTTTACGTTCTAGATAGCGGCTAACCCGGAGATACCTATCCTTCTCGGACGACCCTAGTCTCGCATAGTACGCGGCATCTAGTAGAACTGTAATAATAGGTTATAGGAAGGTACTATTGCCGACTAGAAAGGGAATAAGATCGTCTTTACTAGCCATGTTAGTAATCAAGGTTACAAGTCCTATAAGGAGATTGTCGCTACTACTTAGAGACGTAGGGAATGCCTTACTAGCCTAGATCGAGAGGGAAAAGCTCTAGCGCTACTATAGGACTATTAGTTTGCGCCCTATATACCTATAGTCTATACTAATCGAGTTCGTTCTAGTTAGAGGGGAAGGGATATTAAATAGATCGATATTAAATAGATTAGCTTCCCGCCTATTAAGTACCTTATAACCTACTAGACGAACTACTAGGCAATAATAGTAGCTTAGGAAATAGCGACTTAGAAAACGATAACTTAGAAATCGAGGTCTTT
>LFZO01000207.1:0-57080 GCA_001578225.1 Pseudocercospora musae | reverse complement strand
ATAGCGATAGGGTTTGTAGATAACTCTAATATCCTCGTATACGGGAAGACTATAGAAGGGAACTATAGAAAGCTAGAGATAGCATACGACAAATATATGCAATAGGCGGCTCAATACGGGGCTACCTTTATACTATAGAAGTACTAACTAATACACTTTACTAGGAGTAGGACAAGACATAACCTACAAGCTATAGTTAATATAATAGGGTTTAAGGATAGACCTACTCTATCTCTCCGACTACTAGGAGTCTAGGTAGACTCGAAACTTTAGTAGGGCCTATATATTAAGAAAGTAGTAGAGAAAGGCACGTTATAGATGTCCTTACTCTAGAGGCTATACAAATCTATATAGGGAGCATTATTCCAAAAGGCGAGATACCTATACATAGTAGTAGTAAGGCCCGTAATAACATATAGAGCTAAAGTCTAGATAATACTAGAAGGAGTACCGGGACATAGGAAAGGAGCTACCCTAAGGCTAGAAAAGATCCAAAACTAGGCGCTAAGACACATTATAGGAGTATATAAGAGCATAGTAGAGGGGGTCCTCCAAAGCGAAACACAAATCCTACCTATCTCTCTATACGTATAAGAGATAGCAAGACAACAATTAACTAAGATAGAGGATAAACTAGTTACTAAGTATATCTAAGAGAGGTGTAAAAAGGTCTAGGGGGAGTGTAGGAGGAGTAGGGGCATAGCCTAAGCATAAGACCTAAAGACAAGGTAGAGATAGATAGTAGAATAGGTTAGTAGGCAAACTAGGGAACATATCTAATAGGGAGGAATAATACCTAAGTATTAGTAGGTATACTAGAAATGGAGCATATAATAGGAAAGCTAAGTTAGGAGGAGATAGGTATCCTAATAGGGCTAATAACTCCCTATAGCCTAATAGGAAGGCCTAAAAGGCAAGGAAATATACTAAGAATAGATAAGGAAGTAAAGTACAATAGTAACCCTACTTAGGACTAAACATATTAGCCTAAACGTATACCTAACAAGGAGGAGGGTCCTAGGCAAGACACTAGAGTGCACATATAGATATAGGGCCTAGATACCTAAACACGTTATACTCTTCTACCTAGAGAGATAAAGGATAAGGAACTAACTTATCTAAAGGGTAGGGTTATTATAGTAAGAGCTTACGTAGACTAAGAGAGGCCTAAACGAAGTAACTAGGTAGATAATTAGGGAAGGCCTCCTAGAACAGTTCTCCCTTATAAAGGAGGAGCTAGAAAAGGAGGAGAAGGATAATAGGAGATAGGAATAGGAGCTTAGTAAAAGGAAGGAGCTATAGAGATCCTCTCTATATCCTATAGCCTAAATAGATACTAAAGGTAGGGATGGAATCCTACAAAGAAGGAAGGAGATAAAGGGTTTTGTGCCGAAGGATATAGGCTAAGGGCTTTTACCTTCGATAATAGATAGGGATAGCTACTTGTCTAGTAGTTGGAATAGTATAGCAATGCAAGAATTTACTACTACTAATTAATTACTATACTAATATACTTACTAATATTTTAGAAGATTGCTATTTTAGAAATACTAGCCAATGTTGCTGATCCAGTCCTATCCGAGTAATTGCAATGCCAATGTGCGCTATTTGAGTGTTTACACGTACCACGGAGGCGAAGAAGATGTCCGTTTTTCGCTTCACCGTACCCTCCTGACAGCCAGACCACAATTTGCTTGAGGCCGAGCTTGGGAGAATGCAATGCCTGTTTGCGCGTCTTCGGCTCGACGCCGGCGAGGTGGTCGCATGCGCCGTCAGCATTCCCAATTCGAGATAAGGCCCATCTCGAGCAACGACGACAGCAACGAAACTGATGGTGGTAGCGAGTGTAGTTTTGTTCATAATCCATCTTCATCTTCTCACACATGCATACTCCTCAAAGAACTACTCCCTGACATCCAACATGGCGCCATTGAGTAGCCTGTTAGCTCTTAGCTCGACCATCCTGGCAGCAAGTGCCAATCAGCAAGTTCGTAAGTTGGAGAATGCGAACTATGTATTTAATGCCATTCACAGCTCCATGCGACAATGGGGATCCTCTTTAAGTCCAGGCCACAATGGCATGTCATTTTTCATGGCCACAGTGCCCAAAGGACAGCAGCTCTATCACGGAACGGACAGCGCTGAGCGAATCAACGGGACGGAATGGTTGGCATTCGAGCCTGAGCATGCCCTTCAATTTGCTCGCTCCCGCCGAAGACCACCACCAGGGAGAGGAGGGCCATCAGATCGTGACGGCGAAGCCTGGCATCCTTCGCAGTGGGTGGAAGACGAATACCCATCTTGGCATCCGGGTCCTCCAAAGCACGAGTTGAAAGTCCGCCATGTTCCTGACCATCGTCCTCTCACCCATACTGCTGCTCAAATAGCGAGAGCAGATTCTAAAGCTCACCAAGAACCATGGCGAGACTTCGAGCCTACGCCCAAGGAGGACCCGTCCGGTTACCTGCACACTTATCGCGCAAAGCATGATCTTCGTCTTCTGTACCTCGATGGACAGTCCGCTGCGAAATCTGATCTGGGCACCCTCGACTCACAGGACATCGTGCTACTGCATGAGAGTCCGCCTCCCAAGGAGCATAGGCCAAAGCACGCACGAGCCAACGTCGTTGGGCCACCAAAGGGCGAGAAAAAGCGCGGCCCTGGTGGACCAATGAATGAGGCCTATCGCGCTGTCAAGCTCTGCGAAATGGCTCAAAATCAATGGCAAGGAAAGGTCGATGGGTTTCTTCGGATGGAACTAGGCTTCGAGATTATCCTCTGCTCCTTCGAAGTCGACCTAGAAGTGGAACGCATTACTCGAACTCAGACTCACGGCGGTGGTGGATTTGGCCCAGGTCATGGCGATGACATTTCCTCCATGAATTACTACCAAGCCATAGCCTCGCGCTACGACGGCATAGGTGGCGATCGCGTGCGTATAGATTACGAGAAGTTCGTGACACTCTTCGCCTACCCTCAAGCACACTACTTCAACGAACGTGGCCTACCTCGCGCCGTCAATGACTCGAAAGCCATAGCCCCAGTCATGGACGCCATCACCAACATGATCGTGAACGACAACATGGAATCCACAACCAACTGGCAAGCAGTTGCAGATCTCGTAGTATCGCGCTACTCCGACCGGATCGAACGTCTAACCTCCGGATCTATCACCTCCCTCCAAGACTCCAAATCCCTGCTCGAGGCTGCTTTACGACCATACATCGACTACAGTCAACGCAACGCTACACTCGAAACTTTCCGTTGCGCAACACAATATCTTCCTGAACTCCAACGTCCTCAAACAACGGCCTCTCACGCCATCTTATCGGTCACATCAACCCTTTGCTCGAGATTTTTCTTGGCAAGCGAGCAGGACAAACTCGAAGACGCCGTGTCCATGATCCGGGAGCTCAAAGACTGGCTGGTCTGGTCGACCTGGAAGAGATGTAGGGGCTGTCAGGTCGACCAAGTGTGCTTCGTGCCTATATGGCCGATGGGCGGGGAGGAAGATATGGAGAATCCGAGATGTATTTCCAACACGAGCGAAGTTGGGAGAGGGTATTGGGGAGGACATTTTGGTGGACCGCCACCGCCGTTTTGAAGATAGACTCGTGGAGATATGATACCCGTAGAAGCGCTTGCAATTCAGTAAAGGTATGAGTCGATTTGCGCGGAGTGTGTGTGGTGATTCATCATCAATACCGTCACTTCTTCTATCATGTTCATACATTAACTCATGCTCTCGTAACATGCCCCGTCAACCAACACCAATGCTCAAGACGAAAACAATAATAGTACAAACATCATTGCCACCAAACTCCTTGCTCGGCTACTTTCACCTCGGCAGTACTCGTACCATCCCATGCCAAAGGCGTTCTGGTCTGAACACCTGGATCATAACAATCCAGGAGCGAGTCCAACCGTCTACACCAATCACTGTCCTTACCGCCAACACTCTTGACTGGCGAAAGATTACCGTGCTATGGTGTCTCGTTTCTTAGTCCAACTTTTCCACTCTTCTTCATGATGCCCAATTCGGTCAAGCGATCCCAGATGTGATCTCTGATCATGGCGTCTTGCTTTTCAAAAGTCAGGCCATCCAAGAGGCTTAGAGAGTGACATGAGTGACCAAGCATAAGGTGACAGACCCTGCGACGAAGCTTTGTTGACTCGTCCAGACGTTCATGGTGAATTGTGTCTATCTCTCTGGAGGATTGAGGTGGCAGGACATACTTGGCGACTTCGATTTGTTCACGCGTTTCGTCCTCGTCCTGTGCCTCGGTATAGGCTGAGTCGCGACGCACGACGCTAGTTTGAATCGTAACGGCAGGTGTGGCAGTGAGTGGAGCATAGAAGCCTTGTGTAAGGATGTTGTCTCGGAGATCCAGCTCTCGAAGTGTTTGGATCTTGGACAAAGTGGCGACGCTCTTACGAAGACGTTCCAAACGATTGCCACACACTGTCAACTTTTCCAGCTTTTGACTATTGAGAAGAGGCCGGATGTCCCTGAGCGAATTGAAGTTGATGTTTAGCGTGACAAGGTTGGGCAACTTGAGGCCAAAATCATCAGGCAACTCCTGCAAGCCTGCGGAAGCAAGCTCGAGATGCTGCATGCTGAGTAGCGAGTCTGGAAGGGCCAATGAAGGCATATTGTTGCCAGACAGCCTCACTGTGCGAGCATGCAGCGAGCGTTCCAAAATCTGTAGACGCTGCACTTTCTGGTGAAGTGTCTGGCACCGAATCGACAATACATCCAGTCGCTCGCAAGCCTCAATGCCAAAAACAGTGGTGAGACGGTTTCGGTCCAGCTGCAAAGTTCGCAAAGCTGGCATACGGACTGTGTTCAGGTGTCGAAGTCCACAATCCTGCAGGCTAAGGTGCTTCAGATTTGGTAGCTGATGGACAGTCTCAAATGGCACCGTGAAGTGATTTCCGTCCAGTCGCAACGTCTGAAGCCTTTCCAGCGTATTCAAGCCGAGAACATGGCATATTTCATTGTCGCAAAGATCCAATTCTTCCAGTCGGTGCCATTGGCTATATTCAAGGTCAAGACTGCGTAGCTTATTCCTTCTCGCTCTGAGTTTGAGCAAGCCATCAAGACCGAGTACACCATCTAGGCTTTCAATTTTGTTGTCGTCCGCCCGGAGTTCTCGAAGGTGTATCAGACAATCTAGTCCAGTGAGGTTGTCCAATTGGTTGCCGGAGATGTCCAAGTATTGCAGATTCATCAAATGCGTCCAAGGCGTAAGGCTGCTCAATAAACAGTTCTTGGCAGTCAGGTTTCTCAAAGTACCGGGAGCCCCCTCAAGGTAAGAAATGTCGTTATTCGAGACGTCCATATCTTGCAAGCCGCCGCAAAAGTCATTCAGTCCATACACTGATCGTAATCCCTGATCGTGCAGATCTAATTGCCTGGTCTTCTCCCAATGTGGCTCGTGTTGCTTCACATTGGTCAAAGTCTTGACGAGATCCTTGATGGTGAGCGCATACCGGTCGTTGACCTCATCAGCAGCATGCTTCGCTAGCCGTTTGGCAAGTGCACGCTCCGTCGGACGTTCGTGGTCCTCCTCGTGCACGGTAAAGTCCGGCAAGTCTGACAGGATGTGGTTTGAGTCGAACTTGATCGGCGATGACGGAACAAGTGCGTTTGCCGGCTCGTATGGCTGACGTTTGCTCAAAGGTCGAGAAACGCTGAGAGATACGCTCATGATGCGGTCTCCTGGAAGTGGCGCCACAAATGAAAGCTCACTCTGCTCGAATTCATCTTGCTGCGTAAAGCGGCTCGTTAAAGTCTTCGTCCGGAGGGAGACCTTACGAGTCGAGCGAGACCTGTTATTGCGATAGCCAGAGTTGACAGTGGTTTTGGCGGTGCCTTTGCGTAGTTTGGGCGACTCGATCTGCTCGCGAAGCTTGTGCACATACTCAGTATCATCGGGAAGAGCAGCTGATTCCATGCTGTTTCCATTGACCTCGTCCAAGGTCTCGTCGCCAACGTCTTCTTCATCATCCTCTAGCATGGATTCTCGCTCCTCCGTAATGGTCTCTTGAGGTGGGAAGAAACTCTTCTGCGTGTCCGCAGACTGAGGCCTTGCGAGCGTGCTTCCCTGGCTACGTTGCTGCAGTGCAGCCTGAGCAGCAGCATATGCCAGAGGCTGATGTCTCGCTTTGCCTTGAGCTGCAAGTTGCTGCAAATCATCGTCGCCCCAGGACGTGGCGCGCGTCTCGATGATCTGCTGCTGACTGGAACCGAAAGCTGTGTTTGTACATCGTGAAGGATCGGAGCTGGAGTATGTATGGCGCGACTTGTGACTGTCTCTGGTGACCGTGCGAGCAAGGACAGTTTCTTGAGATGTCATGCGGGTCTCAATTTGCTCTTCTTGTGCAAAGTCGTGAACTTCTGGCACAGACACTGCTCCATGGCCAGGCAGGACACTGAGCCTCCTACCTTGGCTGCTTGTCTTGCGAATCTCTTCTTCCTTCCGCTCATCGACTGGCAAGTCAGAGATCTCTCGAAATGGATCATCGTCGCTGGTGATATTGCTGGGCGGCTCAAGGAAGCTTCCATAGGACTTTCTCTTTTCCGGGCTCTTGGACTTCACCCATTGTTGTCTGTTCTTGTCAAAGTACATGCTGCCGACCTGCTCACCAATAAGATGTGCCACAGCATCAGGTGCTAATGTACCGACATTCTCCGACTTGCGGGTGCTAGTGGTATGGAGGGTACGGCCGGTGGATGTCGCACTGGAGTGCTGTGTGGAATGCATCTGGTCGGAGCGTTGCGATGTTGGTCGCGAGCCGTCGTCCTCTTGTTGAAATGCAGGCATTGGGCCTCTGATGCGAATATTGGAGTTCTCATCAACCGCGACGATGCTGTCCTCAAAGTCGTCAAATGCATCCTCGTCCACCTCTTCCGCAGCTTCGTCATCAATATGAAGAGATGCGACCGATTGCGCTATAAACTCGGTGTCGTCTTTTTCTTGAAACTTACGCAAGTGGCTCACCACCCTCGCATCCGTGTGCTCCGAGTTGCGTGATCGCCATCCGCTGGCAATTTCTCGAGAAGGCGGCCGGGAGATGCGCAACGCAGATGGGTCTGGGTTACTACCCTCAAACCCGCTATGGCCTTCCTGGTCACTTTCGGCGACACTGCCGAGACCGCTTTGACGTCCAGCCTTTTCTCGGATCAAACGCATCACCATGACAGCCTCGTTGAAGAAGTCCTGAGTCGTCACTGACCGCTTGCGTTCAGTCATGTCGCCTGAAGCCTTCTGGACCCGCAAACTAAACTTGGCTACTTCGTTGGCGACAGTGCGTGCTCGTTGGAGCATAGACGGAGGGCTGGCAGTTGCCATGGAGGATTCTATCTGCTCCATGACCGTCCCCAGTCTCTCGGGTTCCTCAGCGACGAATTGCTCGGCAGTCTCACGAATTTCGGCCTCGATCTGTTCCCGTCTTCGCTGACTAGGCGTTGGATTTCGTGGTCGGAGGGCGTCTTGCAGCTGTTCGATCTTGTTCGATGTGGCTTTGCTGGCGGCGAGAGCGTCTTGCAGATTATCGTGATAAGACCGGTTCATTTCTGCTGTTCCAGCTTCCAACTCTGAAGCATGCAAGGTTCTTCGACGTTTCGGTGTCGGTGCTTTGCAGGGAGAGTTGCGTGGTCTCTTTCCTGCTGCAACACTAATTGCTGATGGCTGCTCAAAAGCCTTGCTAAGGTCAGTGGCGTCTTCCACTGTCGGCTGCAAATGCTCCTTCTTTTTGGAAGTGGCATTGATCGTCGACCCGGTCGAGGTAAGCGCGCTTCTTCTGCGCTTGAGCTTGAACATGTTGTCCATGGCATTGGGCGATGTGTTGAGGTTGAAGATTGCTGGCGATCTGGCACCAGGAGGAGGGATATCCGAGCCTGGCGAGCGGTCACTGTTCTGCTTGTCCGAGTCCGAGGCACTCGTTATGGTGATCTCAGCGTTGAACTTGTGATGGCTCAGGCTTCCACTCCCAAACGAGGCGCCCGACACTTTGCGATCAGTCGAGAGCTTATCGCGTCCTTGCTCTTCCTCCCGCTGTTCGCTCCATGAGGAGAGATCCGGGTCTAACTGGCTCATGCGTCGCAAGAGCCGATTGCTGGTGAAAGTATCATGCGGACCGAATAGCTTCAAAGGACTGGCTGATGATTTCGACTTTGGCTCGAAAGGCTCATGCTGTTGAAATGGAGTATTTGGCAGGTTGGGTGACAGGCGGGCATTTTTGTTTGGTCCAGAAGACGGTATGGGCGAGAGAAGACCACTAGCATCCCGCACGTGCGCAGGCTCAGCACTCGACTGCGATGCGCTCAACGGCCTCTCCTTCCATGACCCTTGTGCAGAGTAGCCGCCTCGCCGGAATTGCACATTTCCGCCCAGGTTCGCGACAGGAGGCGGCGTGCCAGTCGGTAGATTTTCGGACAGAGACAGGTCTGGAGCGGCATTGAGTACGTGCAGCAAGTCGCTCTCGGGTCCGTCGGTAAAAGCAGAGTCGTCCTGGGCGTGACTGACTTCGCCCGGGCAAGGCGTGTCTTCTTGGCTGTTGTCCTGACTCGGTCGTCGCACTTCCAGATCCTGAAACTTCTTGATGTAGTGAGAGTCGAAAGCCTTGTAGTCGGTCTTGCCATCCATCGTGGTGTGCTTAGAGATGAATACTGGACTGAAATCCTCGCACTCAGTTTGCCCGCTAACTGTTCTGTTACCGACCATATTATGCTCATTGGGCTCCAGTCGTTCCGGGCTCACAATGGCGCTCTCTTCTGAGAAGCTATCGTGGACGATAGGCGGATCCGAGTGGTCGAGAGCAAAGGGATTGCTGCGAAAGCTGTCTCCTTCTAGTCCGCTCTGATCGTGGTGCTGGCTCTCCATTTCCTCAGCGACTGCAGTCAGTCTCTCTTCGGATACTTCCTGCTCTGCTTCGTAATCATCATGTCGCATCCATAGCGGCGGACTAGACGGCATGTGGGCGTCGGAGGAGTTGTTGAGCCAGCTCATGCTACTTCTGATCTTGGGCTTGGGCTTGGCCTCTGGCTCTGGCTCTGGCTTGTGGGCAAAGATGTTCTCCAGGCCATTGGCAGCAAACAGGTCTGTCTGGTCGGCATATCCCACGTGACCCTTCAGTAGCCTTCGTTTCCACTCCAATGTCTCTTGCTTTTTGGTGGGCGATGCGCTTTTCGACCGCTGGGCCACGGTGGCAGCATAGTGGAGCACTGAATCTTCACTCGTACCGGAGAAGGATCGCGAAGCCGTCAGCTTGCTAGGCTGTCGCTGTCGGCGGATCGAGTTGCTGGCGCTGCTGGTGAGGGTTGCGAGTGGGTGTCGTCGCTTCTGTGTTGATGCGCGGCGTGTCGTTTTCTCGGACAGGTGCCGGTGCATTCGCGTTGACGCCGTGCGGATCGAGTGCGCATCGTGTGTGGCAGAGGAGATGTTGTTGTTGTTGTTGTTGGTGGTGTTGTTGTTGTTGTTGTTTGATGTTGGAATCTCCCACGCTTCGTCGAGGCCTTGCAGCCACGGCGCGATGTTGGTCATGTTCGATGCTTCATGTGACATAGTGCATGCTATTCAAACGTCCATTTTGATGATGCAGTGAGTGTCAGGTCGAAGTATTGCAGAGGCGTCGGCGGAGGGGTCGGCGTCGGCGGCAACGCGTCTTGGCAATCAAAACAGACTTCCTTCCTGGTGGGTGGCCTAGCAACGGAGCGGAGCCTTGGCCAGCACGCATCAAAGCATATACCGTTTGCCACTCACGGCGACGGCGACGGCGACGGCGACGGCGACGGCGACATTGACTGATAGCGACGGCGACGACATTGACTGATAGTGACGGCGACATTGATTGATAGCGACGGCGACATTGACTGATAGCGACGGCCACATTGATTGATAGCGACGGCGACATTGACTGACAGCGACGGCGACATTGACTGATAGCGACGGCGACATTGATTGATAGCGACGGCGACATTGACTGATAGCGACGGCCGCATTGATTGATAGCGGCGGCGACAATAATGATCCGCACTCACAGGCCACGCGGCTATGCTTGGAATTGTGCTTCTGACTTCCAGAACACCGAGTTGTTCCGACATATCAAGGTCGAGGACTATGCTGATGGCAGCGATGCATTGCTCTGCTCCGACTCCGACGATGCTTGGCCACGGTCAGAGCGCGCAGCCAAAAAACGGAGGATTGCGGCACTGGCAGACAACTTTTTGGACGGTTTCGACTTGGAGCTGACATCAGCCATACGGGATCCTCATTCTTTCAGGCATGCATTCCGCTACTCGTTTGCTACGCCGAAGGATGCTGAGAGAGCTCTGGCCGAGGTTGAGAACGAGACGACTGCAGACGCACATGACGACTCGCCAGACCTGTGGGAAGTATTGAAAGCACACAACGAGCACGGCGAGCCCATCGCGCATCAGTCCACCATTCTCGACGACAATGCCGTCTCTCCGCTGTTTGCTGAGCTACACGCCCAATCCAGCTGTCGGCGTAGGAGAAGCCGCCGCCTCGTCAAGATTGCACTCCATCCCAGCGAGCATGCTCTTCGGAGAGCAGCGGAGCTTGTTGAGGAGACGCAGTGTGGCCCAACGGCGGCAGCTTCAACTGAACAAGACATGACTAGCTTTTCTGACTGCGGCCCATCCCCTACTCCAGCATGGACAAGTTCAAAGTGGCTGCGAACTGGTGCATTCCAGCCGCCTAAGAAGCGCGTGGATGAGGACTGCAGCAAGGATGAACTCGGTCTGTCATCATTCAGCATGGCCTCCCAGCAAGCTCGCACTCGCGCCGGTACAAGACGTAATATTGGGCGTGATGCAGGCTCACAGCCCAGCTTTGTGACACATGCCAGCGGACAGCCATCCACGGAGACGCGATCTTCATTCACCTCAATGCATCGCGGGACCGGACCAGACGCTGGCCATCCCCATCTTAGCGCAATAGCTGAAGGTGACACTGGTCCGACAGAGTCTGGTGGACATTTCGAGACAGCACCAGAGGAGGCAGAGGACAATGCGGTTCCAGTCTTGGTGGCTCGAGAGAACCAGCTGCAAGGAGAAAGTCAGACACAGCTCTTTATTCGTGAGGGCATTTTGGCCAAGCCTCGGACGTCCTGGGCTTCTGTGAACGTTCCAAATGTTGTCCAGGAAGCCCGGTGTACACCAGAACAACCCTTGGCACCCATCGAACCCGAAGCTGTGCGTTCCGCAATTCGAGAGTCCACACAGAGCTCTGGACAAGGTAAGGCCGGGAAGAGAACGAACAGCAGATCGACTAAATCTGCCGGCAATACGCCTACTGCGGTGGAAATCCAACCCAGACGCAGGTCAAACAGGAGGCGCACTGCACCATCAGAATCCCAGAAGGCTGCTGAAGAGATCGATGAGCTCCCTGCGGAGCAGCGCCGTGGCGCAAGAGTGCAGCGCTTCGAGTACAGCGAGTCGGCTGGAGGAAAGAACTCATCGCCCTTCGTGTTCCGGAAAAGAGCGACTCGATCTGCCAAGGGCGCTGTGACAGAACAAGCAGCGATACTCCCACCTTCGGAGCATACCCATCTTCCATCGGTCACACCAAGACGGGCGATGCAATTTCCCTCGGAGGACAGTCAGGCAGCGAAACAGGACCCGCATACACCTTTGGTCAATGAGCATCTGAATACTATGCTGCCCAAGGAACCCTCCAACGGCCGCCGTTCCACACTCAGAAGCTCGCTCCGGAATGAGATGCGGGCGCTAGGTGCAGAAATCAGCAGGGCAGCCGATGATCCTTCTTCACAGTCGAAGCCAGGCTCACAGCGGCGAGAGCTACCGCCTGTAGAGTTTGAGAATGAGGAGAACGTGCCCTCACAGCAGTACGACGCGCAAGCACATGAAGGGCAGGGCGATGAGTCAACGTCCCACGCACAGCGGATACACTTTGCGGAAGCACCATTGGTATTACCTGGCACGCAAGCAATGCTCGATCAGGCACATCACGACCTGTTCACCTCGCCAGACAAGACCAATTCAGAGCTCTATCTTGGAGACAAGTCCACACCTGGGGCCCTGCCTAACGTTGGGAAGAGTGCACGAAGGCCGCTCGGCGCACTATCGCAAGAGCGTATGCCAATGCCTAGCACCCAAGCTCTCATCAATGAGTGGCATGGGTGGTCAAGCGTCAAAAAGCCAAGAGAGCCCGGCAAGCGGAGCAGCCTCGAAGCGTTTCAATCCCCGACGGTGACAAAAGGCAAGGCCAGGGACTCTGCCAAGATCGCCTCTGACCCCGTGGAGTCAGTTGGTCAAGATGTCAGACGTAGGAGCAGTCTACGATTCTCGATGAGCTTTGCAGAGTCTCCTGCCAAAGAGCTGGCGACGAAGCAATCTTCGCAGCCGGCCCGGTCTACAGCTTTGGTTCCGGAAACCTGTGACAAGCATCGACGCCTGTCATTCACTGCTCCGAAACCCAGCGGCAAGATCGCTTCTTCAGCGACCTTCTCGTGCGCAGGTGAGCTGTCCTCAATAAGTTTGCCCAGCGCATCTGCAGCGCCGGCGCAGTCTTTCACGGCGAGCACGAAGTCGCAAAGCTCGGTACGCCATGGCATTGATTCTCTAAGCTTTGGACCACATGAGCTTACAGCTTCGAACTCGATATCACCAAATGATGGCTCTTCAGACATTGCTCTGACCGACGATGGAGTCATGCCCAAACAGCACATCGAGTCTAGTAAATTCGTTATGCATGACCGCCAAGCTTCGCGCCACGATCAAGGTACTGACGAAGACGACCACGATCTAAGTTTCACTGCTCCTCTCGCACAAATACCCAGACTTGCAGTTCCAATTCAAGACGACACAGTCCTCGACCCATATGCCACGACTGTCGACGACTTCGATGCCCCTACACCAAGCCATGTCCGAGACAACGCTCCAACACCGAGCTACATCCGAAACAATGCGCCCACGCCAAGTCAAATTGGACAACAGAATTCATCTCTGGCGCCGAACGCACGGACCCTCGAATATGATTCGCAGGATCTTGCTGGGGCGGTGAACGAGTTGACTAGAGATATCTTGGGAAATGTTAGTGAGCTTACGTTCTGATAATAGCGAGTGATCAGGAGAAGAGAATGCCATACGGTAGAGGAAGATTGTACCTTTCGGTAGAGATACTGCTCGTTTACACGGTCCGTGGCAATCAGATGCGTCTTTAGGGTTAGCGGGTAAATACTCAAATAGTACACATTGGCATAGCAATTACTCGGATAGCAAGAGGCTTACTCAGATAGTATACATTAGCATAGAAATTACTTAGATAGCATACATTAGCATAGCAATTACTCGGATAGAAAGAGGCCTGCCTATAGCGACGACAGATAGCCTACCTATAGCGACGACAGCCTACCTCTAGCGACGATAGCCTACCTCTAGCGATAATAGCCTACCTATAGCGACGACAGCCTACCTATAGCGACGATAGCCTACCTACAGCGACGATAGCCTACCTATAGCGACGACAACCTACCTATAGCGACGATAGCCTACCTATAGCGACGATAGCCTACCTACAACGGATGTTAATGTTTCTACTTATAGGTATTCGGGTATCCTTCGATGTATTATTCTAGGGAGGTAGTATACAGTTTGCTATCTAAGTAATTGCTATGCTAATGTATGCTATTTTAGAAATGCTAGCCAATGTTGCCAATCCGTTGCTATCCGAGTAATTGCTATGCCAATGTGTGCTATTTGAGTATTTACCCGTCAGGGTTAGGGTTGTCCACGACAGCCATGTTACCGATATTCCCCAATCGTGCTCGGATTAATACATGAGGATTTCTCCAGTAATCGACACATGTGTGTACCGAGTCTTGCGCTCGAAATCGAAGTATGTGCCGTTGTCGTGAGCAAGGACAGTTTTTGAAGCTCGAATTTATGGCTTGCTCCGTGTGGGGACGAGTGAGACAGAGTCGAGCAGCGAGCTAGACATGGCCGTGTTGACTCATTACCGGTACACTTTGTGCATATGCATGATATACAACATATGAAAGATCATCCAGACGACAACGCAGCATGGAGCGACAGTTGCATCTACCGCAAAGCTCCCTCCCCGACCACGAACGTCTCCATGAGCTTCCAATTGTGCTTGGATTATTCTTCGAGCCAATCCAAAAGCTGGGATTTCGGGATGACATACTGGCTGCGAGCCTCGAATTGAGCTCAGAAGTCGTAGCATCTCTTCCCACATAGCGTAACAAGTCCATCATCCTGGTTGCGGAAGAGCACTTGTATGCAACATTTAAGCTGGACGCTCCCGACGATCAATTCTTGGCACAATGGTGAAAGTATTCGGTAAGTCGTCTGATTTTAACGCTCGATCAAGGTCAAATGGGTTCTTCAATGGAACGGACATGAAAGTCGTTGGCGGGTGCACCTGGGAGGCAACTGTTGAGCCGAGGGCTATTTTGTCAATGGGTTTCAACTGCGCGGCGTCAGGATGGAGTGAGTATACAGTAGGCATCGCTGCCGTACTACGAAAGTCGCCAATAATCTCGACGCTGGTCCCAGTAGACCGGATAGACCAGCAACCCGAGTCATGCTGGAGACTTATGCCAAGCGTGCATAAAAAGGTCCCCGAAACCTGGAAATCCTTCCCCGAAGCGCAAGGACCATATATGCACCATGACGGACCGGCTGGACATCTCAGACCCAAAAGAAAAGTCGTCGCTAGCGAAGCGAACATATCAAACCTGCAGGTTCATTCCGCTGGCAGTGATGATTCGCCGGAGCTGCTCAGAATGGCTTGGGGCCCGCATGTTTGAGGACAGCCGCTGGACGCCTCAAGACATGCCACAATCCTTTTGCATCGACCAGGTGGTGGGCGTTTGCACGTGGGGACAGCCACGAAGTATATACGAAGCATAGAAGAAGAGAGGTGTGCAGCGCCTGCAGCAGACGTCTCCGCCCTCACTCGCGTACTGTACAGTACACATACCCGTACGTACCCGTACCTCTCTTCTCTCTCGGAACCAGACCTCGTCTACGTGCTTGAAGGAAATTCCACAACAGGTCTCACACCTCCGTCAGTTCGCGCGTTTGGTCCCCAGCGTCGGTACACTGGAATGCAGCGCTCCACAATTCCCTTGCATTTGTGCGCGTCGTTGATGCCATTGTTCACGCAGCAACTCCTAGGAGACGAGACAGAGAGCCACCGACAGGTTTCACGAGCCCGGCACCGACAAACAGAACCGTGGATCAGTCTGTAGGGCAAAGACCTTCCATACATATGTGTTTGCCGCAATTCTGTCTCGGTGAAAATTCAGCGATAGGCATGTAGCATGTAGTGTAGCATGTAGCATGTAGCATGTAGCATGCATGTACTGCACTGGCATGGACGTTTTCCCGATGTTCTGGAATGTGGCGACCACGAGGAAAGCGGCAGAATACTGCGCGTTGGTTGTATACACACTACGTAAGCAATTGGTCCTCCATCACTCTGCTGCACAGCAGGACGGACGGACGGAGCATACATTGAGCTCGATTGATGCCGTAGGATGATGCAGATCTTGATCTGCTGCCAGTCCGGCCCTCCGTCTATCGTGAGTGTCCCAATGCTGAACAAGAAGCTCAAAATGGTATCGTCAGGAATGCAGAACACAAGTGTCGTCAGCAGCGTCGCGGTAAGAATGAAGTTTGGGTCGTCAAGCGTGTGTTCAGGCTCCGCCTACGGTAACTCCAGGAGATTGTTGGAGAGTAGCTCCGTAAGCAGCCAGCCGATCGGCGACAGCTCTTAATATCTCAGGATCGTGCCGTGTTGGAGGGCGTTTGGGGCTACAGGAGTCATGGTTAGTATAGATATCCGAAAGCAAGATGGCGGCCATCAACCTACGGTTCTCTGTGGCAATTGGTGCAGCGCTCATGCCCACATCCCTGACACCTACTCCTTTGGATGAATAATGAGTCGCAGTGCTCGCAAGTATATCGCACGCGTTGTCGAGGCTTCCGGTACACTCGTTGCACTGCCTTGACCATGGGCACCTCTGCGTCGTCCTCAGATTGCTCCTCCCCATGCTGAGCGCTCTTGCCGTGCTCTCGCGACTTCTGAGGCAGGCGTGGGCATCGACTGCATTTCAGATGACCGCAACTCTGACATTCATTGCGCGTTGATGGTTGTAGGTCGGTCTCGCATTTGTGACATATTCTTCGCCCCAATCGAGCTTTCGGTTTCATCACCGTCTGCACCTCTTCGCGCGGTCTTGCATACATGGTGAAGTCGAAGTCTCGAATATCGGCGTCGGCGTCTGCTCCGTCACCATCATCTAGCTCCAGCGGGCAAGTCAACTGTATGGGTGACCTGGTCTCCGGTGGTGGGGTCTCCGGTGGTGCTGGTCCAGCATGCGCTTCAGCATGCTGCTCTGGAGTGACGAGCGGCCTGCTCTGAATGGACTCCTGCTCGAATGCCAGTCTCGTGCTGTCCCCCAGGTCGCGCACCTTCGGAGGATGTCGCGAACATTCGGAACATCTGTGGTGGCCGCATTCGACACATATCCTTTCCAACCCAAATTGCTGGCTGCATTGGTGGCAGGTCCAATGCACTCTCAACCTGATCGGCTTCTCCACACGCCGTATCTTCATCGGTGGTTCCTGCATGGGCCGTTTACTGCGAGCCTCGTAATGCAGACCGTGCTGGGCAAATAGGTCCCGCGCCTTCTCCGGCGTCAGGCTCCTCCTGCCAGATGGCAATGGTAAGGGAAGGAGAGGATCTTCTGAATCGCCTTCTTCCGCAGCATCTACCTCAATCCGGTCGCGTGCTGCGATTGCCGCAGGCGCCAATTCTGTGGCTCCGGCCGTCGCACGTGGGAGTACGGCATGGTCGTTCGTGGCTTCCTGTACGACTGAGGCAGTACGAGAGGGACTTGTCGGTTCGATGGG
This sequence comes from Pseudocercospora musae, assembly GCA_001578225.1. Lineage (NCBI taxonomy): Eukaryota > Fungi > Ascomycota > Dothideomycetes > Mycosphaerellales > Mycosphaerellaceae > Pseudocercospora > Pseudocercospora musae. The sequence continues at coordinate 40,150 of LFZO01000207.1, read as the reverse complement.
TTTGAAGGCAGTCTCGCGTACTATGGAGTGTCTGGGCGTGGGAGACTGCTCACTCGGCACGCTGCTGCTCGGTGGCTTCATAGCAGCCCTGCCGTTATCGAAGGCCCGCGCGAGACTTCCCCGCCGGCGTTCTCTGTCATTGGTACTCGGCCGGTTTATGGGCTCGGGCATCACAGTGTTGGTGGAGGAAGTCAGGTGTCAATGTGGGCTCGGCTCCAGGGCAAGACGGCGGCGGCGGCGGCAAGGTGCTTGGGTGGAGGTTGGTAGTCGGGGTGTGGAGCTGGTGATGTTGATGCTCTCGGGCTGGTGGAAGGCATTCGCATTCGTGCAAGATGGACTTCGGTCAGTGTGACGGACGGGCGAAAACAGCAGCAGGCCGGTGACTCTTGAGGCCTCAGCTTTCACGCTTGCATGCACCGTGCACGTCCACGATTGGCTTTGGCTTTGGCTTTGGCTTTGGCTTTGGCTTTGGCTTCTGGGTGGGAGGTGTGTGTGTGTGGGTGTGGGCGTGGGTGGGTGTGAGATTGGAGGGCGCTGCGTGTGTAGATTCGCGGGAATGCGCATGAATGCCGGCAGCCAGCGACCCGCTCATCGGGAAGGGCCAAGAGTCAGGTCCCAAAGGGTGCGCACGGGGCAGGTTTTTGTGCAGGCGCGCACGAGTCAAGTCAAGCACCATCCCCTTGCTGTGGTTCAACGCAGAAGGCTAATTTCAGCCGCATAGTATAGGCTCTCGGAGACCGTCGGATGGTGACGATTATGGTTAAGCGCGAGGCATTTCTTGGCACTGTTAGACAGGCTTCTCGACTACAGGTATAGGTCTAATATCATAGATTAGTAGGACTAAACCGCTATGAGTACTATAAGGGTTGCTAAGTAGGTAGATTGTCGACTAGCGCTAACACTATTAAGCTACCTACAAGAGGTGAAGAAGGGTATATCGATACGTCTACTATAGTGCCCTCTTCGTTACCGCTATCCTCTTCGTTACCGCTACCATTACCTCCGCCGCCGCCGTAGACTCCGCTAATTAGTCGAGTTATTATACCGTAGGATTACCGCGATTATTGGGGCTCATCGCCGCCATTAGTTATCGAGATTGAGGCACTAAATAAGGTTAATGCGACTAAGTTTAGAGCCCTATAAAGGAGGGTTGCGGACCTCGAAGATACTATAGTACGGCTACAAGATAGGTTAGATATAAGGGTTAGTAACAACCGCTATACTACTAAGTAATATAGCGGCTAACAAGTGCGGCATAAAGGGTAGCTAGGACTACAGATTGAGTAGTAGAATTGGGTAAGGCGAGGCCGCGTAGAAGTCAACTTTATAGTATTCTTTTAGTACCTATAGAACTAGCAAGATTGGCGCTTTGAGTCGCTATAGCGAACAGCTTCATAGTAGCTAGGAAGTCGTCTCATTAGCGGAAGTACGCTAGCTAATGTAACATAGCCGTTTCTACGCGAATTTGTAGTGTTTCCTTAGGGTCTAGATCCATGAGCGTACTGTCTACTATGCTTCCGCTTAACTCTAGCTATAGAAGTGTTCATTGTTGCTACGTTAGTTGTATCTATAGTATAATGGCCGGATAGTACAAGGTACTAAGCAAGGCGCAATCTAAACTATCGCTACGAGAATAATAGCTTGTCCTTTATATGCTTTAAGCGTAGGCCTAGCGGTATAGTAGATTGGCGTAGGTATAGGTCGCGGCATAGGATAAATGCATTAATAATGGCCATGTCTAGTATATTAAAGAATAAGGCAAACTAGGCTCTTACTAACTTTAACTAAGTGCTACAATAGGACCGTAATTAGTCGTGTATATCGACTCTACCTATAAAGAGATTATAGTCGATAGACTATCGTAGTACCTATAGTTTGACATATCCTAATCCGTGCTATACTGTCTCTCTTAGTCGCTTTGCGAGTGTGCTTTGTCTACAAGGTTTCCTACGCTCTTTCTCGTCGAATTTGTTAGGCTAGTATGTAGTCGTAATTCCCTAAACGAGGTTCTTGTCTTGCTATACAATAGCGACTGTATCGCTATACTAGACGCTAAATAATTGCTAGTTGTAAGGAAGGATCGTACTAGCTTTGTTCGCTATACTAGAAAGTGCTTTTGGCTAGTCTAAACCGATAGCTCTCGCGGTACTATAGGCGGCGATACCCATAGCTCGAAGGACGTGGAATAGCTTGTAGGAGCTAAAGAGATTATCGTAGTAGAGTGTAAAGAAGTATATCGTAGTAGGAAGTTGAGAAACAAGCTATACTACTATACGTAACGTTAGCGGTAGTAATCGTACGATTGCCTACTAAGCGGAATTTAGTCCTACAACGACTCTAGTAATATCAATATCGATATAGCCGGTTATAGGACTCTTGAAGGCGAAGGAATAGCAGTATCTAGTATCGTAGAGCGCTAGGACATAATATCCGACTAGAATTGGCTTACCGCGGACTATAGTAGTATAGCTAGACCTACCCGTAAAACGTACCATAATTTCGTCGATACTAACTTCTATACGAGGCGTTACATATAGCTTAAATATCTTCCTTAACTCGTCCGCTACTAGCTTAACTTTCTTGAAGAAGCGATGCTTAGTAAGCTTCTCGATCGGCGGCGAGAGGTAGAGATAGCGCTTAATATATTTGAAGCGCTCGCGGCCGATATATTAGTAGATTGGATGCTATAGTAACTCGCCCTTCCGGTTCTAGTACTCATGAATATCGGCTTGCCTAATCACTAACATATAGATTACTAGACCTAACTAGATCTTTAGCTCGCCGATAGATACGCGCTTCCAATTCTTCGCTTTCTTAAACTCGGCATAGTCGTTAGTAAACCGGACTATCATGGCAAGTAGTATGTCCGTAAAGAACAGGCGGAAGAACATTAATGGTAGGTCATACCGGATACCAAATCCACCCTTAGAATTAGCTACGTAGGTCTCGCTATACTAACTCGGTAGACACCCATTAAGACATATAATAGGCGGCAATTCATACGGCTAATTATAGAAGTTGTTAGGCAAGTAGATACTGCGTTCGTGGTGCGGTCCTTCTAATAGTTTATAACCCTCTAGATTAGACATTATAGGTGTAGTATCCGCTATTAACTAGGTCACTTTCCGCTTCTTCTTTAGAGCCTATATAGTGTCCGGATCTTTAACAGCCTCTTCTACTTTAGACTCTTCTAGTCTATTAACCTCTACCTCTTTATCTATACTAGTTGTACCCTTACTAACTATACGAGCCGCGCTCGAGTCGCCTATATCGCTTGCAACGTCGTTAAATGCTATTGTAGTATACAAATCCGGCTTGTCGATAACCTCTCGAGGGTCGGAGAGTATGCTATCGACTAGTAACTATACACGGAAGATTGGTTGTTCTATTAAAGAAAGAGATATTATCGTTAGTCGGTATGAAGAGGTCTCTAGTCGGGCATAAAGGATGAAAGTAGAGCTCTACAAGGATAATTATTGGTGCAAACCCCTGCGAATACTATCTATAGGACGCTCACCGAGTAGTCCAAGAGCCTACGCGTGGCGCTATTGAGTTGGCGCTATTTTGCGTTGAAAATGCCTTCCTAATCGAGCGGGCAGCAAAGGGATTGGCCTCCATCGTCTCTTGCCGAGGCATTGCCAGGCTATTCTCAAATACAACCTCAGGCTCAAGGGCGGACTCAATAAGAAATCAGGCCATGTCTTCGGATGGTGGAACATCATCAGAACCGCTGCGTTTCCTTTCCCTTGACCCTTTCACCCTCTGCCGACAGAGAATGCCCGCTGGCTTTATTGCCACTCTCCGCCGTCATTGGTCGACACTGCCGCCGTCTTCGATATGCGCGCATGACCGTCCGATACGGGATACGGATATCTCCGCCTGCGCCCGCTAGTTCTATCCTGGCTAGCAGAACGTCCTCCTGTGTTGAAGTCACTTTGCGCTGTTCAACAGCAACATGAACGCCGAGACATCGTATACCCTACGTGCTGACCACCTCTCATGGCATGCGACCGCTATCGTGCATCTGCAAAACGTCGTATGACCAGTGCTCGCGTACCACCCATCTCGCAGGCGCAACGAACACGAGAATCGGCCTTCGTTCAATCCGAGCCACTCCATCATCGAGCATTTGTAGAATTCATGTACCATCATTACGAAAGTGCTGCAAGCCTGTCAAGCAAGGGACAAAGATCACTGGATGCAGTGATTGGAGCAAAAGCCCATGTCTCAGCACGAAACATCTCTCGGACAATGCGCTGCCAGTTCACCTAACTTACATCCATCTAGTAGTGGTGGTGGTGGCATCGCCTTCTACATGTATCAAATCACCACTTGCCGCCAACGCCAGTCGCTGTGCCGCCAAACATCGCAAGATAAGAATCTCAAAGTTGCAGAGCACCTTGTCTTCTCCCTTTCTTTTCCCCAACATCAATCAATGGAAGAAGTACCTCGACTTCCTCAACCTCGTCACATCAAAGTCTCCCTTGGCAGGCACTTCAGGCATGGTCAATGGAAGCCACACATACAGTTTTCGCGCCTGTTTCGGAGTGGTGCCCTTTTTCGTGTCACTCGTAGCCTTAGCCGTCGTATTCGACTCTTCATCATTCTCCCCAGAAGCAGCAGCAGCAGCAGCAGCATCATCATCATCATCATCATCATCATCAATGTCCTGATCTGCAGCGCCATCAAGTACAGCGGCGTCCATCTCTGCCGAAGCCTCAACCTCGAGCGGATCGACAGGCATCTCCCCCAGCTTTTGTCCGGCGAGCTCGATCGCGGCCGCGGGAGCGATGGTGTCAGATTGTGCGAGGACAATGCTGCCGGGTGTGATCATTGCTTCGCCTTTGGCCTTCTCCACGGCATCCTCGCTGCCGAGAAGGCGCATTCGTTCTGCTTCGAGGCCTAGTTCGCTCGGCATCGTTTCGTCCTTGCGTACCTTGGCTTCCGACTTGATTTCTAGTCGCCAAGCAGTGATGCGTTGTCCGACTGCGCTGTCTGCCAGCACTGAGGCCATGTACATACACCCTTTGTATCTGGTTTCGAACTCTTCACGAAGACGACCGATGATGTCCTCTCCATGCATTGCAATGAAAGCATCACGAAGGACTTCGCTGAGTCGGTTGACGTCGCAGGCGTGCGTCCAGAAAGAGTCGTGAATACTTGCGAATGTCATGTTTTCCTGATCGCATGCCAGTGCACTTAGCAGCATATGAGTGGCATCCAACGAGTGGATGAAGTTTGGCGGAAAAGCTTGGAGTTGCTTTCGTCGACTGACCGGGTCCCAGACTTGCGGATCTTGCAAAGCGATTGACTGCATGCTGGTGAGCACGATCTTGGACTTCGCTGATCGGTATGGCTGGACGACTGGTAATCGAAGAGGTGTGGTCCATACGACGGTGGATTTGAAGAGAGGCTTGGACAGCGCGTGTTCGTCCTTGATTTTCTGCAACCTCTTCTGCTTGGACAATGCCATCTTGGGCGTCTTGACTGCGTCGGCAAAACCCACACCTTGTTCGCTTTCTTCTGCTTGCTCAACATTCTTCGCTCCCGTCTTTCCCGTCTTTTCCGTAGTCTTCACCTTCCTGGCGCGACCGACCCTCTTCGTTTGCCCCTTTACTTCCTCTACTTGCTCCGCTGTGAGACATGTCGATATTCGGTCTGCACACTCGCCCAGCCACTTTTGAATAGCTTGCGCTCCAGCAAACATTTCTCCCAGCGACTTGAAGATCTTCAGCGCGATGTAATGCGACATGTTCCCAACGTTGACCTCATCGTATTCCCTAACCTCAGGAAAGAGCACTTCTAATTGTTTGCGGACCTGAGCTCGTGCGCCGAAGAAGGTGACTCCGTACACGTTAGTCATGACGGGCTGCTTCACGCACTTCCTCGTGATGCGACCATGCAATTTCTTCGCGACAGGGTTCCCGTTATTCGCGTCTTTCTCCACTTCTGCTTTCACAGCATCGGCGACTGCTGTATAGACGTCAGACGGTCGGTCGCTAGGCTCAAGATTCACTTGTGCAGCTCCCGCTCTGTCGCCCCCGAGGGCAGCATAATGCTGCAATCCATTACAAGTTCCGTCCTGCTGGATCGGGAGGTGAGAAATGAACTTTGTCGGGTCGGGAGATTCTAAAGCGGCCGTAAGCTCAAAGCAAGCAGCCAGAGTTTGCCATGCATCTTCTGCCTGCAACCACCACCTGCGTCCTCCTAGTGGATCGCGAACGGAATCGTAAATCTCCTCAAGATGCTCCATAGTGAACTCTACCCGCTCCTCCAGACTGGCCTTGTCATGACCGGCAACGGTCGCCATATGGATTTTAAGCCAGCGCAGTCCATTCTCGCCAAGCTCTTTGCCATCCGCGAAGACCAGAAGCCCACGCACATTATCAGCACCCATGTGGTTGAGATAGGGTGGGATGGGGTACGCCCGTCCTCGGAAATCCATGTTGTGCGGAAAATAGAGTGTCTCGTTGAGCAGCGTGCGTGCGATTTCGAGTTGGAAGTTTTGGAAACATCGTTTCGAGTGGTAGCCGCCTTTTCTATTTCCCAGTTCTTTGATCTCTGCCAGCCATTTCCGCCGCTCCAATGGGTCGGCCGACGAGTCTGGTTCAGGGGGCATATTCATCTCAGGATTTAGAGGTGCAAAGTTCGCGATGGCCTCGCCAGAATTCCATGCCTCAAGCTGAACTTTGAAGACTCCTTGATGTACTTTCCACGGTACCTTACCCAACGCTGTGAGACCCTTGTAGACTGTATCGAGGTCATTGTTCTGGTCAGCTGCCATGAAGTACTCTTTCGAGGACTTGTCGCCCTGCACAAGGCGAAGGACGGGGTTCGAGTAATGTAGATAGCCACCGTCATTCCAGGCAGTCCATGGTTTCGGCTCCACAACCATTGGCATGCGCTTCGCGAGCAGACTTCCAACCGGCTCGCTTTGCAACTTGTCAAGTAAAGCTGGATTTGGGCTGATGACGCCGAGCTTCTTGCCTTTCTCGTAGTTGAGGCGATGTAGGAAAGCAGGCTGCATTTGGGTGATCATCTCTTTCGTCCTGGGATGCTGTTTTGTGACCGGGAGGTGGGCGCATTCCACGAGTTTGGACACTAGCATCGCTCCTAGCTTAGCGTGAACGACCAGCGGCCACTCCACCTCTGCTAATATCGCTTGGCTGGCTTTTTTGGCTTTCGTCTTGGGGGAAGCATTGGCTTTATCAACCTCTTTCTTCAAAGCCGAAACTGCTTGCCGCCTGATCTGTGATGTCGTGTTTGATTTGCGATTCTGCGGTGCCGATGCTTTCTGTCTTGCCACACTCGCAAGACACTCGGCCTCGATAGATTTGGACAGCATGACTGTCAAGTTGCTCAGTGTAGCCCCCGATGTGTACGTGCCTGTGTTTCGATCCTTTCCATTGGCCATACGACTCATGATGTAGAGAATTGTGTTTGCAGCGACTTTCTTCATCGGCAACATCTCCAGGTATGGCCCGTACACGGTGCGATCGTCGCTCTTGCGTACGTCCGTCATCGTCTTCTTCGCTTCCTGAAGCTCCATTTCCAGGGCGGGAAGCAGAATTTGGTACCACTGCCACATCAAAGCCGCCATCGGCCTGCTCTGCATGGAAGTGTGGATGCCTATCTTCCTCAGGTCCTCGTCGGCCTTCTTCCATCGATCGACTGCAATCTCGACAGAAGTTTCCTCAAGCCTCCGTTGCCGTGCGTGAGCAAGCTGTTGACGGACTTCGGGCGACGCATCGGCAGACACATCTGGCATCTCTTTAAAGACGTCCATTGCACGCTTGATATTATAAAGACCAAGGCCTTTTTGCTCCGTCGCTCTGACGTCCGGGACGTCCCCTAGGTCAAGCACGTCGTGCGTGACTGAGACCTCAGGCTGGAACTCAGCTGTCTCGAGCGGTGGTTCTGTAGCAGCCAACGCGTCAGACGTGTCGACGTCTTCGTAATACTGTGATGTCGCACGCCCTAATATGGCAAACTCATTGTCATCATACTCTTCAGATAGTAGGACATCGTCCATGACCTCATCGCCTAGCTCTTTCGCCATTGCGGCATACCTGCGGATCGTCCTTTCGCGCCTGGGGCCGTCCAATGCTCGTATGGCGGCGCGCATCACGGGTATCAAGAGACTTGGCTCTGGAATCACGCGCTTGTTGCGAATTTCCAGCTCAAACCACCTTTGCATATCTTTCAGCAGGGCTTGTGATTGGGGAGAATCCCTGCCTTCCAGCATGATGCTCTGAAGCAGACTCTGCAAATAGACGCTGTGCGCGTACGCGAGCTCGGGCGATTGGGGATCGATTTGATCGGCCAGGCGTTGTATGATGGCCTCTGCACGATCTCTGCGGCCCACGCCTAACGTTGTATGCAAATGGCCCAACAGATCTCTGACAGAGCCCGCCAAGCCTTGCTCGGTCAGGCCGACACGTTGATAGGTTGCCCAGTGGTCCAGCATGGTCGGTCGCGTGCGATCCTCCAGACCTGTGAACTGCGTCTGACTGCCATCTGTGAAGGTGGAGAAGTCGAAGGGAAGGTACTCGTCGGCGACATTGCGAAAGCCTGAGCCCAGTCCTACCGGAGGCGCGTGACTACTGCTACTTCGGGGCGTGTATTTATCTGTTGCTGTGGCAAGTCTTCGCAAATCCGTTCGGTCGCTTGTGACTCGGTTCGGTCCAATTCGTCGTGCGTTTCCTGCATTCCACAGGCGACTTCCTGCAGCCTGTGATGTGGTCCATCGTAGCTGTGCTGGGGCCAGCCATGGCAAATTGAGCTGTGCAAACGACGATGCCGCCAGGAGGGTCCGCGATGTATGACGGTGTTGTTGTTGCCGTCTGGCACATCGGACCAGCATTGTCGACTGCCTGGAGATGATCTGATCCGATCATTCGTACTCTTCCTCCCCAACTCCTGATGAAAGTTGTGCGAGAAAGAGTCAGTGAGAATGGGGTACATTGAGCCAGAACTAAAGACCTTCTGGTCGTGTGGTCATAAACTTTTCGTGGCAAGGAGGCGCTCGGCTGGAGAGCCAATCGGCGTAACGTTAGCTTGACTTGCAGCCCCATAACAATCATAACAGCTCGGCTTCCGTTTCCTCAGAAGCATTCTCTACGGATGAGCATTCATTATTATGGTGACTGTGCATCGCCAATTCCATGCCTTCCAAGATGCTAGTTCTAAATCAGGCTGCGAGCTCACTGACACGCCGAGTTGCTGCGCCATGCTTTCATCCAATAGTGCTGGCGAAGTTCTTGCCTCCGATCATCTACCGCACCACGTCTGACGCTGCAGGTCGTCGCGGCAGACCGTATACCAAGGCAGAAGACGAACTGATACTGAGGTACGAACTCATTCATATCGTCGGGCCGTCGTAGCTCTGCCCATACGCTTAGACTCCATTAAATGCCCGCCTGCAATATGCTTTCAGATAGAGCTCACAACTACCATTTTCAGGTATCGAAAGGAAGGGCTGTCGTATGCAAACATCGCAAAGAAGCTGGGAGCTCACGGCACGGGCTCGGTCGGGAATCGCTATCGGGAGCACATAGCATATCGGGACTCGCAGCATCAGGATCGACTGCGTGCGCGCGTGCGTCCAGAGAATCGTGCTCTGATGACGAAGATCGAAGAGGAGTCTGGCAAAGGCAAAAGGAATTTCGAAATCGCCAGAGATCTCGAAATATCCGTTGACAAAGTAAGGTACTTGGCACGTCTTTCCGGACTTCGATCGGGACACCAGGGACGATTGTGGACAGCACAGGAATCAAGAGAACTTCGCGATATGCGAGCAAAAGGAGCTCGATGGGGGGCCATTGCAATTGCTCTTGGTCGCTCCGTATCCTCAGTCAAGCAGCACGTGCTATGGGAGAATCGTGATGCAGGTGATTCCACCAACTTGGGACCATGCCCGAACAATGCTACCTTCCCACCGCCTGCGCGATCCCGGCGCAAGTGGACTGAAAAGGAGCTGACCGAAGTCCGAGAGCTGCAAGTACATCGATTCAACATGATAGTGAGCGCGGCTGACAGTTTTCCAGATCTCAGGCGCAACAGACTGTGCCAGAGATTGCGCAAAGATTGCAGCGAACCGTTCCCTCGATCAGACAGTGTCTGTTCAGACAGAATTTGCTACGGAAAATGGCACCACCTTTTCTTGCCGACACGTTGGGGTCAGAAGTTGTGATATTGCGGGAAAGGGAGCGACTGAAATGGCAAGAGGTTGCTGATAGACTCGGTCGAACTATGGATAGTAGTCGAGGAATCTATCGCAGTTGGGCTAGGAGGCGCCCAGATTGAGTGCGTGAAAGCGCTCGGGTGTTCAATGCGAGCTGCGGTGCAGAGATGCGGCTTTGATATTAGTTGTATGCTGCCACGCACCAGCACTGGAGCGCGTCGTTTAGAAAGGCAAGAGCGCGTGGATAGAAAGGCAAGAGCGAGAGCGCGTCGTTTAGAAAGGCAAGAGCGCGTGGATAGAAAGGCAAGAGCGAGAGCGCGTCGTTTAGAAAGGCAAGAGCGCGTGGATAGAAAGGCAAGAGCGCGTGGATAGAAAGGCAAGAGCGCGTGGATAGAAAGGCAAGAGCGCGTGGATAGAAAGGCAAGAGCGCGTCGTTTAGAAAGGCAAGAGCGCGTGGCTAGAAATGCAAGAGCGAGAGCGCGTCGTTTAGAAAGGCAAGAGCGCGTGGATAGAAAGGCAAGAGCGCATCGTTTAGAAAGGCAAGAGCGCGTCGTTAGCAAGGCAAGAACGCTGGGGTATACCACGTGCTAATTTCATGCGGCCTCCCGTCCTCTACCCTGAGAGGTGTGGCAGCAGCACATCTGCTGTCATGGACGAACTTCGGCGAAGCCACCTGCCTGGCGCTGTACCAGCGCCTCGCCGTCTGGACACAGAGCCAGCTTCACCTGGTGACGATGCACTCATGAAGTCGTTCTTCGACGAAGCCGAAGCCGAAGCCGCCTACTTCTATGAGCCTCGGAATACGCCAAATTTTCGTCGTGAGCAGGGCATTCCGGCAGGGCCCATGTACGAAGGTGCACCAGAGACGCCTTCCAACGCCAATTACGCGCTTGGAACCAGTGTACCAGCCATCGAAAATGCCTTTGTAGGCCGTCACGCACGCCTGCCGATAGAAAGTACTCGGGGAGATGGAGGAGATGGAAATAGTCCTGGGAATGACCACTATCGTGAGCCTGATGCGCTATCGGAGAACGACTGTGATGACGATGACGACGAGGATGAAGGACATGTGGACCGCACGTCCTTGGCAGACGCGCTGCAAAGCGTCCAGGAAGAAAGGCTGATATCGATGGCTTACAACCATCTTCCGCAAGCATACATCATCGACGAGTCGAGCCATCCTTCCAGCCAAGAAAGCATCGAGGCTTTTCTTCGGAACCATCCCGAGCTCAGCATGTTCTACCGGGAGAAGTGGAATGTTGATGTTGAGTCTGCCGAATACCTTGCTTCTGTGATGCGTGCCACCAAAGCTGCTGTAATCGAAGAGCAACTGTACGGCATCGGCGCGTCTTACACAGATCTCAAGGTCGAAGAGACTCTCCTCCGTACACATCCAGCCAATGACATGACCATGATTTTGACGCGCAACGCAGTCGAGCTGCACACGGAAGATGTTGCACCGTTCAAGATTGACGATGCCCAGGATGAGGGTATTGCATGGGGTACCTCAAATCTGACTTTGCCTGCGCAGGTCAATGCCGAGCTGAAGAATGAGAAATGGACAATTCAGCAAGAGACAGCGGGCTTTATGAAGGATGTATTCTCAACATTGGAGGCTGATCTCCATGAATCGCTGGCCGAAGATCGCAAGCGGCGCGTGCGTGCTACAACCCGGTCATTCTGGGGAAATGCTGACTTCTGACAGGTCCTTTGCAAGGTCTCTTCGCCATTGCTGCCTCTATCGCCGCCTCTCAGTCCGGAGAGGTTACCTACGCCAATAGCAGAAGTTGAGCTCACTTCAACCCCAGAAGATCCTTCCGCTGCTGACGCTGCCTTTGTTGATGCAGAGCTTGCAAAGCAGGACATGCTTGACGCAGGGGATACTATGGCGATAGACTCGGCAGACTTGAAAGACTTCTTAGGAACGACGACCACGGAAACCTCATCGCCGCTTCAGCGCAAGGCTAAACGGCTGCAAGACCTTAAGGTGTCAGATCCTCTTCTTCCGGAGACTTCATCGGAACCTCCATCCAAAAAAGCGAAGACTGTCTCATTCACAAACGAGTTGCATACGGTGATACCTCGCTTGCCGTCGGAGGGCCCCGCAGGGGAGCCGTCTACAGACGAAGCAATGGCGACAATGAACGCCCTACTTGCGCCTCTGGCTCGGCCAGGAATCGATAATCTAGAACAGGAGCAGCTTGTCGAAGTAGACACGACGCTTCGAGTCGATGTGCCACCAGTCGAGAGCATCAGTCTGGCCGCACCGTGGCATCTTTACGCCGGACGACAGCGGGATTTGATGATCGATGTGTTCAACATGATCATCAAGATGAACGGCAAGTGGAGCGGGGTATCGACGCTGGAGAAGACGTTGCCGTGGAGTCCCTTCCCGTCGTATCTGGCCAAGGTCAAGCCTGGAGGAGGCTTTGATGATGGCTCGTGCCGGCGGTATCTGGAGGAAGTCAAATTCGAAGGAAAGGTTGACTTCGCAAACCTGACGTGGAAGTCTGATGGCCTGCTCGTGCTGGAGGAGGACGACGATGATCAAGAAGAAGAACTGGAGGCATGTGACTTTCCAGGCGACGATGTGGAACTTTCAGACGCACTTCAGAGTTCTGTTCAAGTTGCGCGGAGCCCTGAAAATCAAAACCAGAACGCTATGTGTGCTGGTCAAGGAGCACCACGGACACATCTCGAGCTCGACGAGGCAGTGAAAGGGAGCGTCTCCCAATTGTCGAGCTTCTTCTCTCAGCTGGGCCGCAGGAGGCAGCGAGCTGGCGATGGCGCACCGTACAGTCCCCAAGACGTTCAAAATGTGCTGCCAAGCGTGGAGGAGCTGACCAGACGAAGAGCGGCTCAGATGGAGACAAGTAAGCAGAAGCACGACTATCTTGTCGCAATAGCACAAAAGGCAAGAATTGCTATCAAGGACGCGAATTCTCTGTCGCAGCAACCCAAAAGGTTGATTCAGCAACGTCAAGACCTCAATCAATTCTTGGCATTGCAGGATCGGCAAGCCATCGACAAGTCGACATCAATCCGCGGAAACGATGAGAATGCCAACTCAACAGAAGTCATAGAGAGATATCCACAATCCTCAGCCCCACCACCACCACCACCAGAACCACCATCACCACGAACGAACCCTCTGGAACAACCACAACGTGCCAACCCAGCCCCAGCCATCAACCCGAAGCAAATCTCAACAACAATAATAACCTCCCCATCCTTCGACCGCCGCCTAGCAGCAAGACTCATATCCCACTGTCCAAAAATTCAAGAAATCTTTCGTCAACCAATTTCCTCAAATTCCACAACAGAAACAGAAGCCCACCTAACCCTCTCACCCCAAACAGGTCTGCACATCACCAACCTCCAACAACTCATCCAAAAACCTCTCCCCGGCCACGAACACGAATATCAACCATTCCTATCCAAAATTCAAACAATATCACACAGATACTCAACCTTGATCCTCCTGATCAACGGACCACCAATCCACAACGTCACAGCACTCAACACGTTGACTTCTCAAACATCCACCACCAGTAACTGCGAGATTCGAACCATCTTCATCCCATCAGAAGACGTGAAAGATCTAGTCAAGTGGATCGCGGCATGTATCGCCAAATACTCCCCCTCCTCCTCCTCCTCCTCCTCCTCTTTTACAGCGCATATCAAGATCCTCGAGGAGGAAACATACTGGGAAAGATTTCTTCGAATAGCGGGATTCAATGCGTTTGCCGCACAGGCAATCCTCGATGCACTGAAGCCTGGAGATCTTACATCATTTGTGCTGATGAGTGAGGAAGAAAGAGTGCATCGTTTTGCTGCGTTACTCGGCGGCGAGACTGTACTCCGCCGAGCGAGTAAAGTCATAGATGCGAGATGGGCATCAATTGCAAATGCTCCATGAAACCGTCGCCATGGACGAGGAGATGAGGAAATGAACGTTGGAACAATGTACTCTAATGGCTTCGCTGAATGATCATCGATCATACTCATGCTTTCATGTCAAAGACGTATCTACGTGTGCTTACGAACGTGTCCATTTCCGGGTCTTCCTCTGCCTTGTCTCCTCGCCGACACCTTCAATTACGCATCTCCTTCTAGCTCTCTGCTCAACCATAAACGACACGCAAGCACTTTCCTTCTGGTATCATCGCTTCAGGCTGCCAAAAGCTCTGGCCTGCAAATGCTATTCTCCAAAAGACTGTACGCCAAAAGGGGGTATCATGTATACTAGTCCGGTTCTGAGTCCCAGCTGTGAAAGCAGTGCTCACGATTTAGTAGTAGATCTTCTCCTCGTATATTGGAGGGCGACCTTCCTCCGCGTCCCAACAGACCTTGTTCTTGTCATCGAGGTACGCACCCTCGTCTGTGATCGGAATGACCTTGCTGGTGTCTGCCACTTCCTGTCTTGAGATGCCGACTGGGTCGCGTGGGATCCAGAGAAGTGGTGTTGGGCTGCCGATTGCTGGGTTGTAGAAAGCGTGCTCCTCAATGTCCTCGGTATAGTTGATGGCAATATCCTTTGGCACAAGTCTACGCATGGTCTCGTAATCGGTGTAGATGTCCGGACGCAGCCACTTGGCGAAGAAGTTTGGCCTCTTGTGGGGAGCGGCACCGAGCTCGTGATTGGCGCCATTGCCATTATTTACGCGTGCACCTTCCTGACCTGCAGCGTCGGCGTACTTATCGCCCTCCGCGACGTTGCCACTCTCAACCTGGAGAAGGCGGCGTTCCTCGGCGTCGAGAGACTTTGGCAGGTAGTTGAGCAGCGGGTCCATGGCGCTGTTGAGGCTGATGTGGTAGAGCGCAGTGAAGATCAAGAAAAGGATCATCAAGATCAGTGGGCCGAGAGCACCAATGCTGGAGCCCGTGGCGATGGCGAACAGACCGATCAGACAGACCTCAGCCACGTACAAGCCGACGAAGAGGTGCTTCAGAGCACGTGGGTAGACCAGCCCCTTGGTGTCGATGGCGGCGTTGGACACGAAGAGGAGGTTGTATCGGTAGGCGAAGTAGAAAAGGAACAATCCTATTGCCGCAAATCCCATGACGAGCGGAGCGATCGCAGCATAACAGAATGCAATGACGAGCAAGTTAGTGTAGACGGGGAAGAGAGTGCCCCAGCCGAGACCACTCAGTTTGGTCCAGCGCGAGTACATCTTGCGTGGCGTCTTGTCCAGGAGCTTCCCCAGTACCATGAAGAGAACGAGGCCGACGAGTCCGACCAAGAGACCAGAGACGATTCCAAGACCCTGAAGGACAAAGTAGGAAAGATAGAAGGTGCTGGCCTTTGGCAATTGGGTGGCCAGGAGGGTGGTGACGCTGGATGGATTGGCAATCACACTCTGGACCACAGAAGAGGCAGCGGATCCCAGAGTTGCCACGAGGAAGACCTGGACGAGCTGGAAAGCGAAGTAGCTGTTCTGGCAGTGAAGCTCCACGGCACTCAGTGTTGGAACGCCGGCGAGCTTGGCCATCTTGCGGAGAATGATGGGGAGAAGTGACATGAGGACGGCAAGCAGGATGACGGGAAGCAGACCAGTGACGACACCCCGGACGACGGATGGGATATCGTCGATGAAGCTCAGCCATGGCAGTGCGCAGGTCAGGTAGGTGATGTTGCTGATGGCACCGACCACGGCGACAGGGATGGACCAGAAGAGGACGAGAGCGACAATGAAGGTCGTGGTAGCGATCTGGCGGACAACTCTCTCCCACCACTTGATGCGCAGGTTGGACCAGACCACTTCTTCAGGGCTCATACCGACGAATCGTGGGGACATCTGGAGGACCTGGTGGTGAGTGAGGCTCTGGTATGCAGCTTGAGCGGCACTGAGAGTGTCGAATTCGACAAAGGCCGAGTTGAGCAGCGTCGCTTGGTTGGCCCTGTGCTTGGCCTGCGCAGCCTCGACGTCGGGGATGAGTCTCTGAAGCTCGCTGCGGCACCAGTCGATAGTGTCGACCTTTTTGCCGATCAAGAACTTGAGCTTGTGGGTTGGGCGATCCTTCTGCTGAATGTAGCGGCCCGCGACAGCACCTTCCTCGCCGATTGCGGCCTCCTCAGAGTTCTGGCGACCATGCTTCTTCTCGGCCTTGAGCCTGTTGCCGTTTGCGGTCTTGATCAGCTTGGTCTCAGCGCCTTCAAGCTTCATGGCAGTCTTATCGCGCTCTTCCACCAGCTCTTCCAGCTCTTTGCAATCTGTCGACAGCCAAATCTTGCGAACCCCTGGCTCGAGCATGCTTCGAAGCTTCTGCTCGTCCATGTAGTCCTCGGGCACGCTCGTGTACAGGACGGTGCGCGAGGAAATACGGCTCGCGTAGAGCGGTGACATGAGGTAGGCCTGGCGCAGGTTGATGAAGTAGATGAGCTCGCGAGTGATCATGTAGATGACGAAGCTGAAGAAGAGAATGGCGCATGCTGCGTGAGCGAAGTATCGGAAGTAGTAGCTGTTCGGTGAGCTGCCGTCTGGGGCCACGAGGTTGGCCATTGTAAGGAGATCTAGCTGCTTCTGGCCGCCTTGACCCGTGGCATTGACGGGGAAGAGCACCGGCCATGTGATGAGACAGCCGACGATGCAGCAGACGACTGAGATTTTGAGGAATCGCAAGAAAAGGTAGCCGTCGAGGGTGTGGTGGTTCAAGACGTAGGTGTCTGGAATGCCCCAAAACTCGCGTATCCAGCTGAAGAGGCCATCCTTGGGCCGCGGCGTCCGATTTTCTTCTCGTAACGAGCCCACGAACGTTCGAGGTCTGTAATACCTCGGGAATCTGTTGCGCAGAAGGAGGAAAAGAATTGCCCAGATCAGGGCATAGAGGGCGACTGTGGGCAGTGTTAGCATTGGTTGATAGCGCGCCGGGGCATGTTTGTCGGTGGGTGGCTTTGCGATATCATAGTATCATACCTGGGGCAATAACGGAGACGACTGAAGTGGCCGAGTTGGAGTCATTGCTGGTGGAGGACTGCGAAGAGCCGATGTTGGAGTCTCCGCTTTGGCTGATGCCGCCGCAAGAGTTGCCCATGTTGACGGACGAGGCGCAAACTCTCGGGTAGCAATACGGTAGTCAATAAGAATTTATTATTATGGTCGGTGAAGACTCGAGAGGTAGAAGAAGAGCGCAGGCAGGCAGGGAGGCAGGGAGGCAGGGAGGCAGGGAGGCAGGGAGCAGGCGGGCAGGGCCAGGCCTGAGGCAGGGTTCGCAAGAGTCAATCCAATCTAAACAGACACGCCTTTCTTGGGAATCTGGAATCTGGAATCGGGAATCGGGAATCGGGAGTCGGGATGCAACGATCGACGCTGCAAAGTGATGTCGACAGTCGATTGCTGGTCGTATGCTATGTACTGCAACGGCTAACGGCTAACGGCTAACGGTGCTGTGGCAGACGGGATATGTGGGTGGTGGTGAGAGACGGACAATCTTCCAACACCCTGGCGCCGAGCGACGGCCTCTAGATCTATTCCATGCTTGGCCGTTTCACCGCGTGATGCCAATGGTGATGCCAATGGTCACTGGTGATGCCGCTGCGTAACACAGGGCCACACGTGACACGCCATTGACCATTGACATCGGCGAGCATCTTGAATCCTTCCAAACCCGGTTTCCTGCCTGCAAACCAAGTCAACCAAGCCTTCTATACGACCTGACTCTATCCGAGACGTGACAATCTCACAACCCTGGTGTATGTATATTCTATTCACCACGAAAGCCACTTCAGCTGGTCCGGCATCTACAAACCACCCAGCATACCATAGCTCCTGAGAAAGAGCCAGCGCGTGCGCACAGAAACATCGTTAGCGCACACGCCTCAACGAGTGATGGTCATTGTGCGCCGTGGAATAGAATTAGTTAGATCTTTCTCAACGCGCCGTCTGACTCTTGTAAACATTGGCATCGCGAGCAGAAATCGAAGATGGAAGTCGGCAAGCTTGGATGAATCATTATATTGCGACTGCTGAGCCGACTGCATAGTACCTAACTGTAGCGTTGTCTACCTGATGCCTCAGGCGACAGTCTTTGGACTTGGCATGACACTCGCCTCAAGACGGGCTTGTGACAACACCGTGACCATCGAATTGCATCTCGTGGCAACCTTTTCTAGAGTGATTGCATCAAACAGAAATCACAAGTCCTCCTCTAGTCTCCCGATCGCCATGTCTCGACACAATTCTCGCCCATCTTTCCTGCCTACATATCTTGATGCCAAGCCCCACTCTCGCCACATACAGCTAGCTTCTCGACGTGGCCGGGCATCCTTTGTTCTTGTGCATCAAAATGAAACTTCATCGCGCAAGCACACACAAATCACAACACCGACTGAAAAGCCGATACTCGCCATGATGGGCATGAGGAATCTTGGTGAAGAGATACGACGTGCAGATGCGGGCCATGTTGCCGATAGTCAGCATAACGTTTGAGTGTCAAATACTGAGTCGGCTGCGCTGTTGATGTTCCATGCCACAGCTACAAAAGAATGCTCGTCTATCATAGCTTTCATCATACTCTTGAAGCATTACATGCCCATCCAACCCGTTCTTTTATAGCACCTTCAGAACTGACTTTTATGACTTCGACATGATCCTGGACGAGTGGTCCTGTAAACATCCATCGCCGAGTCGGAGGGCGCTGCTTTGAAGCGCCTCCCAGCGTATCTGGCCGCCATGTGCGAACCAGTGTTGAGAGCCTAGATTACTGCGTATGTGTAGGAGTCTTTGATTTCTTGACACACGTGGTCGAGTTGCCGCCACCATTGCCAGACACGCGCATGCGCCGCATCGACATCATCTAGCCACGTGAAAATTCTCCTATGCAAGTTGAGATACCACATCTTGGGATCCGCGTCTGCTTTGCGCTTTTTGGCATTGCGACGTTGGAGCTGATCTCGGAACTACCGTGTCTTCTCTGCTTGCACTTCTTTGATGACGATCTTCCGGACCTCCTTGAAATCGCTCGATGACTCCGTGATGCGCTTTTGAAGCTTCTCAAGGCCAACGAACTGCTCTGGTAGGACCGTTTCGAACGTGAAGCCTTCAACGCCCTTCAGAGCCAGCTCGACAGCATGAGAAAACTTGGCAGGGTGTGCTGTCGCGAGCGAGATGTGGTGTACATTCGAGCCTGCATCTTGTGAAGCTTTGACTGAACGCAGCGCGGCAGCAATACCGATGGCAGAGTGTGGGTCGAGAATGTAATGGCCGTTATGCAACATTCCAGTCGTGGCTGGCTTGTGGTTGCCGTTGACTGCGCTTGATTCCGGCATGGTCCAGTTGTACACGTCCTTGATCGTGTCGATAGTCTGCTTGTCGGAGACACGTTCGCTCTCAAACTCCTTCTTAGCAGCGGCAAGGATCTCCTTCTCCACACCGAAGCCTCCCTCCGACTTCAACGACTCGAGCCAGCCTTTAACGCGTTCACCCGCAACCATACGGCGTCTGTTCACTTCTTCGACATTGCTAGTCTGGTATGCCAGGAACCATAAGAGTCGCTCGAAATTTGAGGACACCAGGATATCCATGGCAGGAGCGTAGGTCATCTTAACACCAGATGGATCGGCCTTGGCACCATCCTCCTCGAGGCCGCCTTGAGCTTCTGCACCATGCTTCGGCTTCTTCTCGTAGGACCCAGTCTTCCAGAATCTGTGCAGGATATCGTTTTCGTTAGTCGCAATGACAAGTTTGTCGGTCGGAAGGCCCATGTGCGTCGCGAAATATCCAGCCAGGATATCTCCGAAGTTACCCGTGGGCACAACGAAGCGAAACTTGGGATTCGGTTCCTTTGTCTGCCGTACGAGGGAAAAGTAGGAATGAATGTAATATGTGATCTGCGCGAGAATTCTGGCCCAGTTGATGCTGTTGACAGCTCCAAGGCGGAACTTCTCGTTCATCTCCTTGTCGGCGAACAAGTCTTTGAGGATGCCCTGGGAAGCGTTAGTCTTCAACATCATCAGACCTCAGCTGGATTTTGCTCACCTGGCAATCGTCGAACGTGCCTTCTACTGCGATGTTGTGCACGTTCTGATCTGGTACTGTTGTCATCTGCGCCTCTTGTATGGGGCTGACCTTGCCCTTTGGATACATTATGAATACCGAGACATCTTGCTTGCCTCTTAAGCCATAGATAGCTGCAGACCCAGTGTCTCCGGACGTCGCGCCAATGACAGTCAGGTGTTCCTTATTCTCATCCTTCTTGCCTTTGTTTCTTCGAACGAGGAAGTACTCGAACAAGTTGCCGACGAATTGTAACGCGACATCCTTGAACGCGAAGGTCGGTCCGTGGAAGAGCTCGAGCAAATGCAGCTTCTTGCTCAGGTCCAATGTAATGAGAGGCGTGACTTCTGGGGCTCTGAATGTCTCGTACGATCGTCTTATAATGTCCTTGAGATCTGCTTCGGGGATCTCGTCGCGGGAAATGTAGAGCGAGAATACTTCGAAAGCGAGGTTTTCGAACGAATAGTCTTGCCATTTGGTGAGAAAATGGGCGGGGAGGGTTGGAATCTCTTCTGGTATGAATAGTCCACCGTCTTGCGCCAGACCTTTCAACACAACATCTTCGAAAGAGAACTGCTCAAATTCTCAGCACGAACTCGGAAAGTATGCCATGAGGCAACGAAGGCTCGCTGTGCATTTGTGCATTGCATCCCAGGCCGCCCATTGACAAGTATTGCCGGGGCAAGACACGTAATTCTCTCTTTATCCCCCTTCCGAGCTCTTTCAATGCGCGACATTGTATGGAATGCATAACCGCCCGCAGGCATTGGGCATAGCAACTTTTTTCTGGGGGAGGTACGGAGTACGTACATCGTAGGATCCTCCTCTCGTGCTGAGGTAGCGTTGCGATGCACTGTGAGATGCCATCCTGGACCACGAATTGTACGGCTTCGGAGCAATGAAACTGACTCTGCCGGTCGGAGAGCGCGGTCTGATATACCACTGCTGGCCGAGTGCTTTTTATGAGTCTGCTCGACCCGCCTTGACAGGGATGACCCGCCATTGCGATCGCCAGGGTCTACGGAGCGATCGAAGCTCTCTCGGAACCTCATTCCGACTTCACGCGTCCGGTGTCCTTCTCGCTGCAACGACATGCTACTGTGCGATTGTATGGGATCGAGTTGCGAAGAGACGCAGAGCCAGAGAACATGGGCACCACTACTGCTGACATATCACTACTTTGGTATGACTGACTCGCCAAGCTGCAGCACCTCATCGCCCGCCGCGCCACTCCACGGAAGGAAGCGGAGCCCAATATGGAGGGGAGCACAGCACTTGGCTCTTAACGACAAGAACGCTCCTGCAATGTCCGTGTGTACTTTCGAATCTGCTTAAATCCCTCAGTAGGCTTCTCGCAGCAAAGCCGAATGCTAGACACCCTCGTTGCAAGCCAACTGCAGCCCAATCCATCGTCAAATCTCCTTGCCCATCCTGAGCTGCATTAGTGCCACTCGCGTCAAAGGAGCGGTCCATGTATCGCAAACGCATTGGAAACAAAACCAGCACAAGCTCGGACCGTGCGGAGAACACCCGGAACCACAGACAATCCCCC
This sequence comes from Pseudocercospora musae, assembly GCA_001578225.1. Lineage (NCBI taxonomy): Eukaryota > Fungi > Ascomycota > Dothideomycetes > Mycosphaerellales > Mycosphaerellaceae > Pseudocercospora > Pseudocercospora musae. The sequence goes on along the minus strand of LFZO01000207.1, from coordinate 18,420 downwards.
TTCGTGCTTCCCAAGTCTAAGGGAAAGCCTTTATGATGCACTAATATCCTCCACCTGGGCGGTAGTAGTCCGCGTTACGGCGACCATATGCGCGAGAGGCACCATCCTGGCGAAATAGGCCTGGTCGGCCAGCCTGAAACATGTCATTCTCGTAACGGTGACGATTACGCTCAGCCTGATCCACGCTATCGGCGAGATCTGGACGAGACGCACGCCACATATCATCGTCGAAGCGATGACTGCTCGCGTTGCGACGGTTACCTTGTGGCGTGCGAACCTCCTTCAAGTCGCCCTGATGCTGAAAGAGGTCGGGACGAGATGCAGAAAGCAAGTCGACCTGGCCTGAGCGTGATGGCGAGCGAGCAGTGCGCGAACGGCGAGATCGAGAACGACGGCGAGAAGTAGTGGCGTCTGCAGCTTGAGTGTTCAGCTTGTGTTGGAACGAGAATTGCGGCGGACCACGAGCGACATCAAGCAATTCTGGATGGGCGTCCTGATAGAGGTTGTGGCGATGGCGATGGCGTGGGCGGGAACGCGACCGGGAACGGCCTCGATCTGAGCGACGGCGAGTCTGGTCGTCGACAAGCTGCTCTCTAGCGTAAATGTTCAGAAATCGTCCCCCGCCGTAGCGTGTCTCTCGAGTGCGGGACTTCGAGCGCACCTTATTGTCTGAATGATACTCGGCGGAACTCCGACCACGAACGTCACCACAAACGTCACCACGACCGTCTGCCATAATTGCCGTGCTGTCTGGTCTGGACCGCGTCTTGCTGCGGCCCCGAGTCGGCTGCATGGTGGTCCGATCGACATAGCCTGGGTCTGGTGGCATTTCTGTGCGGCGGCGGGTCGGAACAGAAGGGCGTGCTGTACTGCCATGATCATTTGGCGTGCCTAGGCGGCTTGGTGTTCGCACAGCATAATCGAAAGGATAACCCATGTGCATGACGCTGTTGGTCGTGCGGCTACGTGAAGACATGCGCGGACGAGCTTGAGTAGTCTGATTCTCTGCGCGGCCACGAGGCTGAAACTGCGCCTGCTCGGTCTCGCGGTGCGCCGAGGAGGGTCGCGCCGGGACGGCGTAATCGAATGGATAACCGAAGTGGAACATGACTGCGATGGTGGTGTTCTTGGAAAAGTGGGCGTTGCAGTCTAGTGGCTTTCGTGGTATGTAAAGTCGAGTCGTTCAAAGGTGCGCAATCGAGGTGTCGAGATCGGTATTGGTAATGAGATGTTTAGCAACAGGCTGCAGCGCGATTTGAAAAGGGCAGCAAGGAATCAGAATCACTCGGCGGTTCACATGGCAACCGTGGTCCGTGCTTCAGCTGTAAGTGAATGACTGCAACGGGTCCATGCTCTGCACGTGCTTGGTTGTTGTCACATGCTGAGCAGGATCACTCTAGCAAGTATTTTATTAGCATGTCTCAAAGTCCAATGTCTATACTCATCCATCACAGCTCACAGGGGCCCGATCAAAACTCGCGCTGGCCAAGAACAAGCCAGCCGCGATACCATCTGATCAGATCTCACTCCGCCAAACATAGCTCGTCGTTATCTGGCTTCCCTTCTTGACCTTGCCACAATTGGCAGCCCCCGAGGGCCAAAGCCCTCCTCAAGCAAACGGGGCGATAAAGAACGATGGTACACTCATTATCGGCTGAGGTTCCGAGCATCTGCTGCACAGGCCCAGCGGCGAATTGTGTATAAAAAGAGTCCTCCCAGTAACTCTCCAGACCTAGACTGGGAAGTCTGCTTTGAACCATGAGCAATGACACGTGCAAGCGGTCGAGATTTTTGCATGTGCTCAAACGCCGGAGTGCATGTGTCGGCTTAGTACGGTACATGCTTATCTCACTCAAGCCGAATCACATGCGCACTCGGCAGCGCGCACCTTAATTCTAGTCATCTTGTCCTTGGCTCAACTTCTTCGTTTCCATCACACGTCCGCCACGAAGCAACCGACCGACGCAAAATACTAAACTCCTCATTATTCCAACCTCAAGCACAACAAAACCAGAGGCAGCCATGCGCTCTCTCCATAAGCTGATGCAGACGCTGCTAAAAGACCTCTTCGACAGAATCTACGAATGTGACCTCGTGCGACGTCGCCTCATGTCACCATCACAAAGAACTACAAACCACCATCGCAGCTGGCTCTGAACCGCACCATACGATCAAGGTTCGCAGCTTGGTATTACACTTGCACCATCACCTTGCGGTTCCAGAAGGGTGTGAAGAGAAACCTCGCACTGGCATGGTTGAATTCGCTTCCTTATGCCCCCCTTCAGGTGATTCAGGGACTGCAGTCTGAGAGTGCACACCACATTTCAGAAGCACGTGCATATTTTGATGAGGCTTCGAGGTACATTTCGAAGTTCTTCATGACGACAGAGTGTCGAAAGAAATGGCAAGGCGTTGAACGCCAGCTTCGAGAGGGTTCTATGGTTCTTCAGTGAGGATGAGCGTTGGGATCACGAGCGGAAAGATTTGAGCTGCTGGTTTCCGCGCGTGGCTCTAGCGCCCAGGCCAAGCACTCAAAGTCAGGAGATTATATTTTGATCGTCGAGAAAGGATACCTCCGAGCAACAGTTGCAGGTGAACTAGAGGCACATGGAGCATGGAAATCAAGCAAAGCGACCCAAGCAAACTGATTTCTGCGCATGGCGATACCGCTCGGAGCATGAAATTGAAGACAAAGAGGTTCTATCAGGATCATTGAGACAGGAGAGCCGGGCATGAAGTAGAGGTGAGCCAGCACATATCGCGGCTCAAGTTCACGAGAAGCGAGGCGCACGCTGTCTGCATGATCTTCTACTCCACGGGAAGGGACTTGATGAGAATTCATTGAAACATATATTGAGGTCGTCAGGCCCAGCTCATTGGTCTTGCTGAACTTCCACATGGTCTGTCTTTCGCGCGCCGATATCTTCCTATTCTCGCCGTTCCACTGCTTCGTGACTGCTTCGCCGGCATCCGAATGATGTGCAGTGTCATACAGCAATGTGACATGCGCGGTCAAGCAACGTACAAAACAAGCCTCAAATCCCTCCCCTCTTCCTGCTTCTCTTTGTTACACTGGTATACAGACCGTAGCTTGAGAGTCAGAGGCTTGATCTGTCCCACATACGCAGCCAAGTTAAAAGCAAGACTGTTACACCTTGTACCCAGAGCATCTACAATGTCAATACAGATTGTGAGCGCCATGCTCTACACTATGCTTGCCATAGCATCACCACTCGCAGGTTCAATCGACCCACCTACTCCACTCACGCATGACACTTCCCTGGTCAGGCTTGACGGCAACGAGAACCTCACCAGTACGTCTTACAGGTCAGATCTACGCGCTCGACAAGCCAGACCGTACCAGGATGCTGTCGAGAAGGGCAAAAAGCTGTGGGAGATGATGATCAACCCTGATAGAGATGATCAGCGAGGTGGGAAATACACAGATCTGGAGAAATGGGGGTGGGTGGAGAGTCAAGAGAAACGCTTAGACATTATCCAGGAGAAGACCGGTGGCCTTGAAGAAGCTTTCCAGGCTTGTCATCTCCAATTCAACGAGCAGACCAGCACGGGAGTATCGATGACGCATAAGAAGGACACGGTTGATGGTGGGAAGACATACCCTGTAAGTACCTCCAGAATGTTCCTTCCCAGACTCGACAGGCTTCTGACACTCTGCCAGGCCACGTATGCCGAGTACTCCTCCATCTTCAACTCAGTCGGTGGCGCGATCGTGATCTACACCGCACACAGTCCAGCCTACATGCTAGAGGCCAGCGGCACCAAGCCTTCGAAGAACAATATGCCCGGGATATCTCATCCCTCAGACGTAGTGTATTTGACTTGGAAGAACTACGCGCCATCTGTCCCCGTCCGCTACGTTTTCGTCAGAGGTATAACTTCCCAATCTCAGCCGACACGCGACATAATCTGGCAGGCTCTTCGGACCGACAATCCAAATCTAAAGGCTCCGCCACAGGGCTGGAAGAATAGACATATGTTCAAGCGGCCAGGCCAGAATGGGGAGCGCAAGAAGCGTGATGAGCCTTTCTATGCTGTTTTGGGGACGTTCAACTTTCGTGCGACTGCGTATATGATTGCGCAGCACCAGGAAATGTTTCGAGGGAAGGTCATCAGTAGCATCTATATTTGGGGAGAAGGGGATTACTTGCATGGTATGGCGCACATTGCTTGAGTTGCGGTTTGGGAAGTGCAATCGAAGTATGGGAGCGAGTCCTGCTTGTTGCATCCAAGGAACCTAGTGGGAGGGACCAAGCTACTCTATCCTTTGGAGATGAAAGTTCGATAGTTCTTTGCTGCTTCCTTGTTGTTCTTCGGCAAATTCGGTGCACCGTCGCATCATGCTACCTGTTGCCGGCCAGCCGATATGTGGAGCTGTTTTAATGATGTTAGGATGTTACTGATCTGTCTCTTTTTTGCCTGTGCGATCATGTCAGCTATGCTGATACGGTCAAAGTAGCAACAGCTTCTCAAACCACATTCCACGAGGTCCACTTGATCATGAGCGTGCAAATCTGAATTGACGACTACTATTATTAGTTGTGATCGCCAAGTCATATACAGCTTACTCGATCTCGCCTTACAGAATTACAAGCCAATCGTGATAGTCTGCTTCTGACCCTGCTTCTTGGCAATACTTTCGCCCGCAAGTCTGCCAAAAGTCATCGATCGCAGGCACGAAGTCGCAGGCGGGTATTCATTGTAGAAAAGTCCAGTCATCTCGCCAGCGGCCCACAGACCAGGGATGGGAACATCGTTAGTCGACACAACACGAGCATCAAGGTCAGTCTTCACACCACCGTAGGTGAAAGTCAAATTAGCAGTCATTGGGTATCCGTAGAAGGGTCCTTTCTCGATTTTGGCAGCCCAATTGGTCTTATTGGGCGATAGACCTGTCGTGGCCTTCCCATCGAGCTTCATGAGGTCGAATGGCTTATCGTTGACGGCGGCGTTGTACTCATCAACTGTCTTCTTGAGCTGTTGTGGGTCGAGACCAAGCTTCTCAGCCAAGCCTTCAATTGTGTCCGCCTTCTCTGGTGGCTTGTCGGTGGTCTCATATACCCAGCTGCCCTTGAAGCGTTGCATGATTGGTTCGTCTGTGACAAAGTAGCAGGATTGGTTGTGGTCTTTCCAGCAGTAGAGTGCAATCATCTCGAATGTGGCGAACAGGTGGCGTTGTCCCTCGTCATAGAATCGCTTGCAGTCCTTATTGACCACAATGCCGTAGTTGTGTCCTGACAGAACATCAGATATATTTCATGGTGCAACAAGGGAGATCTTACCCCAGATGACAGCATCCGGCTTCGTGGCTCTTGTGTCGACCAGCTCACAGTGCATACCATCGAAGGAGCCTGCAGTTCCGGCACCTACCTCAAGAGCCATGCGAAGGCCAGCGCCTTTGTTGTATCGAATGCCTGGTGCGATCAATGGTAGTTTATGGGAGTCGCGGCCAATGTAGCGAGCAAGCATCTCTTGGTTGCCTTCAAAGCCACCACAGGCGAGGACAACATCTGGTGCGAGTAGGTCGTACTGCCAACCGTCGCTCTTCCGAACCTTGAGGCCTCGGATGGCGCCTCTATCGTCCTGCAACAGCTTCAATGCCTCTGTCTCCCAGTGAATGTCCGCGGTTGGGTAGCTCTTGATGTGCTCCATGATTTTGGTGATGATAGCGTTGCCACCACCATCAGGAAACACGAAGTGCTGATCTGTGTCGAATTCGAGAAGTACATTCGGCTCATCGTGGTGAACAAATTTGACACCATGGTCTTCACAATACTTGGCAGTGATTGGAGCTTCCTGTCGAAGCTTCTCACAGTACGTCTCGTCTGCAAAGCCATCGCTGACACGCCTCATCTCCTTGACCCAGTGCTTGTCTACGACTTGTCAGTGGCACTATGGTGAGACGAGAAGTTGTGGCCCCACCAAAATTGAGATTCTTGTCTAATCGTAGATAGGCCATGGTCCATCTAGAGGCTCCGCATCGCTCGCCATCCTTGCCGACTTCGACGAGGGCAACACGGCCGCTCTTGCCACTGGCTTTCAGTGTCTCTAGGTAGCTGAGCGCAGCGAACGAGCCGCCGAATCCGGAGCCAACAACGATCAGATCGTAGCCTTTAAAGGTAGCCATGGTCACGTCTTGTAGTGTTAGTCTCGATAACGCGGTCTGCCTTGCTTAGTGCTACAGATGCACCCGTCACAATCACAGTCAATGCCATGTGTAGATATATATGTTCCAGCAACGCAAGCTTCAGCTGCCCACCATACCCACATGCGGGGTTTGCAGCACGGGTTACACGCTGTAGATGCACGAACTGTTCCTGGAAAGAGTGCCTATTGCTTGACCACAGGCTTCGCAGATCGTGAGGAGGTCTCAGTGGCCTGACAGGATCGTTGCTCTTAAGCTTCGTATGCAGCCATATCCAGTACGATGCGGGGTCAGGAGTGAGATGTAGGCGGTACAGGTTCCTCTGCTCCGACAAGACCAGATCTTGCATACCACTGCATTCTGAGAAGGATGGTGCTCGCCAATACTGGTCTACGAATTGGAGGTGGGAATAAGGAAGAGCGAGGTGAGGCGATCCAAAGGGAACAAGATGTTGGGCTTTTACTGTAGGGCTTCTCGGATGTCGGCTGGCAACACCGCGACACGACTTCAACAGCACTACCGGTTCGACTTCACTCGCAATCGCCGCCGACCTTTACCACACCTTGCGCGATCGGATCTCGAACCGAAGCTATCGATACTTTCCTACCCTTGAAGGCGGCGATCTGCTCTGCATAGCCAGCTTCAGCCACCTGAGCCAACGCGCCGCACCAGAGCGTCCCAGCGGCGTGTGAGCACGCAATATACCGAGCAATAGCACGAGGAATTGACGAAGGAGGGCACAGGGCACAGGGCACAGGGCATAGGGCACATAGGTAGCGCGCGCATACACACACCGGCATCGCGCCGTTTGGCGCAGCAAATCGCGCAAGATGAGTGACTTGGATAAGGCGATTGCACAGTTGCGAGCATGCCGGCCAATACCTGAGACACAAGTGCGCGAACTCTGCTACAAAGCCAGAGAATTGCTCATTGAGGAGGGGAACGTGGTCACGGTCGATGCGCCGGTCACGGTGGGTACTGGTACCATCAAAGTCGTTGAGAGGACGAGACTGACTTGGCGCAGATTTGCGGTGATATCCATGGCCAGTTTCACGACTTGATGGAGCTCTTCCGCGTGGGTGGCGATGTGCCGGACACGAACTACCTCTTCATGGGCGACTTCGTCGATCGCGGCTTCTATTCTCTTGAATCTTTCTTATTGCTGCTTTGCTTGAAAGTTCGATATCCAGATCGCATCACGCTAATACGCGGCAACCACGAATCACGACAGATCACGACAGTCTACGGCTTCTACGATGAATGTTTACGAAAGTATGGAAGCGCAAATGTATGGCGTTATTGCTGCGAAGTGTTCGACTACCTTGCTTTGGGTGCCCTGGTCATGGGCGCAGCGACGGACCTTGAGCCAACACATGCTGCGTTTGCCGACCCTGCCGCCACTCACCCGGAACTCGAAGATGTCGAGATTGAGATCTTGAACTCGCAAGGACAAATCATCAACCGCTTCCCACGAACAAGGCCGGCGCTATCGGTCGAGCGGCCACAATCTAATCCTCCTTCCTCGCCGTCTCAGACGACAGAACAAACGCCATCGCAACACGGTCCGCCTGGCACTGCGGCATCAGGAGCCAGTAGAGGCAGTCCGAGCAGCAGTGGTGGAGCCGTGCTCTGCGTCCACGGTGGTCTCAGTCCGCTGATCGACAGCATAGACAAGATTCGGCTGCTGGACCGGAAACAGGAAGTGCCCCATGAAGGTGCCATGTGCGACCTGTTATGGTCAGATCCCGACGAAATTGACGGCTGGGGTCTTTCGCCTCGTGGCGCAGGCTTCCTGTTTGGTGCTGACATTGTCAAATGCTTCAATCACAAGAACGACCTTAGCCTCATCTGCCGAGCCCATCAACTCGTCATGGAAGGCTTCAAAGAAATGTTCGATAGCACCATCGTCACTGTGTGGTCAGCACCGAACTACTGCTACAGATGTGGCAATGTGGCGGCCATACTAGAAGTCGGCGAGGACGGCTCAAATGCCGGCTATGCTCCCCGAACAAATGGTGACATGGGAAGATCAAACGGCATCCTACCGGAGCAGTACAACAAGCAAGGCCCAGGACGGCGGTATCGCGTATTCGATGCGGCGCCGCAAGACAGCCGAGGCATGCCGGCGAAGAAACCGGTCGCCGACTACTTCCTTTGAATGATGACTTGTAGAATGCACATGCATGCTCTTCCTTGAGCGCAGCAGAAGGGAGTTGGACATGAATGAATTGCAAATACCCATGTGTACTGTATATCATGAGCTTACATGTCGCGGTCTCAACGACAAGCATGATCGAGAACCATCTCTCACAGATGTTTGCACTCTGGCAAGACTGGTGTATCAACCACAATGCATTGCTGATGTTGGCGAAGTCAGCAATGCATTATTTTGCCTCTCAAATAAAAATAAAAAAAAAAGAGTAGCCGTGCCGTTCACTTCGCAAAGCCGGACGCTTGTCGGTTTTTTTTTTCGCCCTACAATCATCCAATCGAACAGCCTGACAGCTCTTCATCACGGATCCCACATTCGAAACGCTCACCTCTCGCGTAAAATTCCCTTCAGCATTCCACGACCACTGTCGCCTTGGACGGTGTGGAACAGGATGTGTTTTTTTCCACTCGATACCATCAAGACACCAAGGATGCGCGAAGAGAGAGCTACCAATGTGGTAGAAGAAGAAGAAGAAGAAGAAGAAGAAGAAGAAGAAGAAGAAGAAGAAGAAGAAGAAGAAGGAGAAACTGGTCAATTGCTTAATTTAGTTAATAGTAGCACCTGGGGGGTATCATCAAGCTGTAAATGTCCAAAAAAAAAGAGAGAGAAAAAAATCCCCGAGACAGACTCATTTATTCGTAATCATGTACACCTTCGCTCAGCCACTTTCGCTCGTAAGGGCGCTGTGGAGGCTGGGAATGCCACGGTCTGACGAAATACTCCTCATGTGGAGGAGAGGTGACGCTGCGAGAACTTGTGTGAGCGATTGATTGTGTTGTTGCCCCAGCTGTGTTTCGGCGACGACTTACTCGTGTCTTGGTGAGGCCTCCATCGTTCGCGTAGGACTTTCGGGAAGCTGTGGCTCGATCCAGATTGGCATGCCACTTGTTCTGCTGTCTTTTCGCTTGTCGATGGGGAATTGAGGGCCATCATCGGGTGGCTTCATGGCGTCTCTTGTGGTATCTGTGGTGATGGATGAGGCCGAGGAGTGTCTGGAGTGCCAGTTTCGTAAAGCTCTGAGGGAGCCTTGCAGTGGCGCAGGCTTCGACTCTCTCCGCGTGGTGACGAGACTTGCTGCTGCCGACAGTGTCGGAGATGCTGGCCCGGAATCATTCAGAGTCGATCTCGAAGACCGGCGTCCAAGTCGATTCTCTCTCGCAGCAGTATCAACAAGGCCCTGCAGCTCGAGTTCGATCCAGAATGCTTGACTGGGTTTGCCTTTCTGCTTTGAGGAGAGCATTTTGATCTCCTCGACGTCTTCATCCTGCCAGGCCATGGCCATAAGGTCTAGCTTCTGCATCACCCATTCTTGAGGCTTGTCGTTCTCTGCTGCAACGTTCTCAAGCTCAATCTTGAAGGCCGTGTATCTCTCGACTTGCCGAAAGTGGATATGATCTCCGATGCAAGCCATGCAAACGAAAGATTGGTCAAGATCTCGGGGCTGAGCGTAATCCGGCGGGTCTCGCACATGACAGTTGTTCGCACAGGGCTCGGGCTCCGCAGTCAGGATTCTGTGACCGCACGCGAGCTTGTGGTCCATAGCATCAAATGTGCATGCATCAAAGTGCGGGCCGCAATACATGGAGCCCTCGGTCTGTGGTACGTGCGGCGGCATACTGCGCCGGTGTGTCGTGAAATTGTGAGTCGTCTCACTGCCAGGCGTTATGCTGGGCGTGGTGGCTCTGGACTGAACTTCTGGCGTTCTTATTTGGAATGTTCCAGGCTCCTCGACTTGTCTCGGAGATGATCGCACAGGAAGCCTGCCGGTCTTGGGAAAGATTGGTTTCCTGGCTATTCTTTCTGGAGTCAACGTGATGCGACGGAGGCCAGCTGCCGATTGCTTGCGCATGGTATGATCCTGGGGCACACGTGGACTGGTCGTCCTGCTTTGTGCGAAGTGGTGATGTTGGGAGAGTGATTCGTATGGCGCAGGAGCCAGCTCCTGATGCCGGTGGGTAGGCGTGATGGTCATGATGATGATGGACAGAAGAGAGTGACACGGCGAGCATTCAACAAAGGCTTCTATTGAAAGGCTCGACGGCGTGGAGATTGGATGTCTTTTGAGAGTTCATTGTTCATCTCTTTTCGGAACAAGAGTGTCGGAGAATTTGTGTGTGTATTAAAGGAGGCAGGCGCGGCATCATAATGGCATTGTGAATGAGAGGTGGCCCTTTGTGAATAAGATGGTTGCTTCACTGGCCGTGGAGACGGGAACCAAGAGAGGTGGCGGAAGTCGGAAGTGCGTAAGGTACACTCCACTATGGCACTTCTGCTTGCAGTAACTTAGGTATTCTCAAGCGCTTCGTGTTCGTTTTGCCGGTGGCCTGCGCAGGTGGCGTACGTGTGATATGGCACGCTCTCCGCCGCTGTCAGATGATGATAATAAGCAGTGCACATGGGCTGCCCAGGTAGATGACGTGCTGATGTCAGGATAGTCCTGGAGTCCTGGAGTCCTGGACATATTGGACATTGGCCATGGCATGCTTGAATCCCTGCTATTCTGTGAACGTGCCAGCCAAGAAATCGGAGATTAAATAGTCGAGAGTATCCAACTATTCACTAAGAAATGCAACTCACCATGTCTGACTTTGGCGGCAAAGCTCCTGAGGCCTGAGGCTGCACGTCGAAGATGCTGCCATCTCACGCGCAGCCAGCAGCCAGATGGCCCAATCGCAGCCTTGGAGGAGTGTCATCTCACATGTGTATCGCATCATTCCATACGAAACAACACCCGACTGTTCTCGAGATCACGTGAATGTCCAGCTCCCGACACCGAACCACCTGCTTCGAAAAGCGCTGGGACACTATGGCCACGCCAAGCAGCGTGTAACGGCTTTTACGTCCAACCCTGTTTTTGATCAAATAGGCCCTATTTCAGCGCCTCGGTTCCGTGTATTAGATAGGGCCAATTTGGTCAAATACCGACCTTAGAAAGGCGTCCTTAGGTCCGAAGGTACGTTAGTACCGCTTACTATCGGTATCCTATACCTCGCTATCGCTATTTAGTACCTCGCTATTATAGATAGCTACTTCCTAAATAGGCAAAATTAGCCTAAAGTTCGTATACGAACTAGGTTAGCGTCTATCTCCTACTTAGACTAGAAACACGTAACTATATAGCTATACTATAGTCTTTGTTTCTAGTCTAATCTAGTTCTATTAGATTTTATAGAGCCTATATAATTATAAATTTAAATAGAAATTTTCGCAATAATAATATATAATAACTAGGCCCTTTTTTCAAAATCGGCTACGTCTTATTACTAGATAATTACTTAATATATCTATTAAGAAATTTTTATTTCTATCTAATATCTAAGTAAAGGCTATAGCCTTATATTTAGTTAAAATATTAAGAGTTTAGTTTATATAATCTAAGTCGATAGAACTAGCCTAGACTAGAAATTAGTAATTCTAAACTAGATTAGGGGTACCTATACATAGTACCTAGTACCTAGCTAATACCGGACTTTTATATATAGCTATATATTAGATATACCTTTATATAATAATGTCTTTATATATAGTAGTTAGAAATAGATATTTAATAGTATAAACGACTCTATTTAATATACTCTATAATATACTTTAATAAAAACAATATATGTCTAGTAGTAGTTAAATAGTACTTTACTAGCGCTAAGCTTAGTATATAGCTTTCTAGCTTTATAACTAATATCTAGCTTTTATAGTAGTAATATCGAATATAGTACTACGAATATATCTACGTACTTTCTTACGTTTCCTTCGGAATCTATATATATTAGACTCTTCGCTTTGTATATATAAAGGTTATAGTAGCTCTATAGGTACGTAAATAGTCGTAGGAATATCGCTTATCTTAATCTCTACTACCTCGATTAATACCTTATAGTTAGGTATACTAGTATTATCCTTAGTCGTCTCTATCGGAGGAAATAAGTTATTAATATCCTTGTTTAAAGTACTATTAATTAGCTTTAATAGCGAGGGTCTAGTCTAGATAGTAGAGAAGCTAGAGGATACGCTTAGTAGTAGAGTCTATAGAGGTATATTCGAGGACAACTTAGAGTATAAATTCGAGTATCCTATAGTTACTATAACGTTATCTACTAGAGCCTAATTAATACTGTCGAAAGTACTATAATTACTAGTATTATTAGCTATCTCTACGATCTCTACTAGGTCTACTACGACCTCGTCGTTATTACTACTAGGTACGAGGATTCTAGTTACCTTATACTTCTAAATATATGCTTCTAGATCGGCTCGAATAGTATTAATTCTTGCTTCTAAGTACTTAGTTGTCTCTTCTTAATTACTCTCTAGTACTATAGGCTCTTTACGAGTACTAGCAAGCTCTATAGTAGTAGTATTAACGTCTTCTATAGTAGCGAGGTTACGTTCTTCTAGGCGCTTAGTAGTAGCTCTTTTACGTACAAGTCTATTCTTATACTATCGCTTCTATTCGCTAGTAAAGCCTTATAGATTAGTACCTATCTTCTTAGTAATACTAATTGCTACCGGAGCTATAGATAGTAGATCTAATACCTTCTAAGCTACCTTCTAAGCTACCTTCTTAAGAGCCTATCGCTTCTACTACTTATTAGCTATCTCTATAGCTTTAGCTCGCTATATAGTAGCCTTACTACGTTTAGCTTATTTAAGTAAAGTGTTATTACTCGGCTTACTACTAGGCTTCTTAAACTTTAGTTAGTCTCGTCGCTTAGGTAATAGATAAGTCGTTATAAGCTACTTAGTATACTTCTTATTAAACTAAGCTATTAGTATCTTATCGTTATAGTATATAAGCTTAGTAAACAACGTTACGTCCTTGTTCTTTAATTTCCGCTAGTATTCGAGTACCTTATAAGTAGTTACTTCTATTAGATTCTAGCTATAGTTACGATAAAGGTATATAGCCTAGACTCTAGGTCTATAGGTTATTACTATAGCTAAATAACCTATAGTAAACTTATAATAATTAGTAATAAGATCTACGCTATCTTAATAGTTAAGAAAGCGTAGATTAATAAGAGATAGTAGTAATAGCTTACTATAGATAAAGGCTCTATATAGGAAGTAGACATAGGATAGTCTAAAGCGCTTAGAAAGCTAATAGCTAAGGTCTAGGTAGGTTATTATATTATAGCCGTCTTCTTAATAGAGTATAGTTATTATAACTATATCTAGTTAAGCTATCTTGTTACTATCGATAGTACGAGTTACTATCTTAGTTATTATTAGCTATTTAGCTTAGATCTTATTAATAGTATATTAAGTAACGTTACCTCTATAGAGTATAAAGATAACGATATCTAGGCTAACGTTAACCTTCGAGTAGTCCTTATCTTTCTTATATTCTAGGTTATAGTATAACTTATTATACTACTTAGTAATATAATATAGTGCCTTATCGATAGATAGGTAAATAGATAGGCTATCCTTTATAAAGGAATAGAAGGTCTCGCCTCGTTATATAGCTATAGAGCCGTTATTTATATACTTGTTAATATAATACTCTACGAAGAATAGCTCTTCTAAGATCTAGGTTTCTATATAAGAATACTTAGTAGACTATAGCTCGGATATTAATATATAGCGATTATACTATAAATCGTCTTGTATAGTACTCGTTGCCTATTACTAGATAAGATTATAGAACTTGTCCTCCCTCTTAGGCTTCGAGTAGCTATTATCGTATAGTTTCTTCTTTACTATAGCTACTATATACTACTAGTAGTTTTGTATCTAAACGCTAAGCTTCTAAGTATACTCTCTTATAGAAGATAGGAACCCTACTACGTAGTCTCTAAGGTAGACTACTAGTAGTAATAATTTATAGAATACTCGCTTATCTAAGAAGTACTATATAAACTCGAAGTCTAGGTAACTCTCGGCCTCTTAGAATACTATTACTACTAGAAAGTTGTAGCTAGTATTAGTAACTCCGGAGATAACTAATAGTAGAAGATACTTATCGTTTATATTAAACGTTATGTCTATAATAACTACGTATCTACTAGTAAAGTAGCGAGCTAGTTTAATCTATTAAGGTATTAAGAAGACAAGTTACTAGAGCTATTTACTAAGGGATTTACGAGTCTATAGATTAAGTCGTATATAATAAGAGTCGTCTATAGTATAGTCGAGGTCGTAGATAGTAGTATAGACCTTCTCGAAGCGTTACGTAGGAGTAAGTTATACCTTATTAAATTGTCGTAGTATATTCTAATACTACCTCTTATTAATCTCTAGTAGTCCTTTAGTAACTACGAGCTAATTAATGTCTCTACCTTTAATACTAGCTTACTTAGTAATAACTACTTCTATAATAGTATCTTTATAGCTAGGTTTATAGTTATTATACTTATAGAAGACCTAGGGATTACGTTATTTAACGTAGGTATATCGTTTGTATTCCTCCTTATCGCTATATAGAAAAACCTACTTCTTAAGATTATTCCGGCTCGGATATGCCTTATATATAATATTAACTTAATACTAATAGCCCTAACGATTATAATATATATTAGGTCGAGATAGATACCTTCTAGTATCGTCTATATAGTATCGTTATTTAGTTATAAGGCTATAGTCGTTACGAGTATCTAGAGAATAGTATTTATAGTATAGGCGTAATTTAGTAGAAGTACTTATCTTATAAACAAGATACTATCTATTAGTAAAATACTAGTTATAGATACGTATCTTGCCTTCTTCTATACTATTGAATACCTCGCTATTATATATGTCTACTTGTCGAGCTAAGGAGGGCCGATAGGTATAAATGGATTATAAACTATAATAGAAGCTACAAGGAATAGTAGGGACTAAAGTAGGAATAGCAAGTGTGTTGTTGTTATCTATAGGTTAGAGCTAAACCTAAAAGGTGTTAGCTTAGATTAGTTACATAATAGTTATTATGTAATCTAGTCTGCCTTAGCATCCCTTGCTAGGTTACTAACTAGACTATATATTCTAATACTCCTACTTAGATTAGTTAGTCTACAAATCCTAATTCTAACTAATATAATCTAACAAGAATTTCAATTAGCTAATTAGATACAATAGCTTCTAGATTAGTATAGTGTATCTAATCTACTAGGTTCAATTCCTAGATCTAGTATTTGCCTACTTAGTAGAGTTTAAACTCTTCTAAGCAAGCACTTTTGTCCTTTTTAATGTTATGCTAGCTATAATTGTCTAATGAATTCCTAGAACTATAGCCCTATCTTTAGCTTAGTTAGGCTATTAGCTACTATCTCTTTTATTAGAGTATATTCTACTACAATCTTTCTTTACTACTAAAGATTTCTAACCTTATTAAAACTAATATTAATATGTTTTGATCTCTTATAGGTATAAGCATCTTTAACAAGAGTCAAAGCTACCTAGTTGTTACCTATAATCTAAATAGGTCTAATTTTATTTACTATATTAGAATTTCCTTTTATTAGTAGTTAAAATGAATATTCTCCTACTAACTATACATAGTCTATCTCCCTTAGGAGTGCTATAAGGAACTAAGATTGCTTTGTATATATATTTATTACTATATACTTAGCTTCTATAGTTAATGTAGTAACTAACTTTTGCTTCTTGCTTATCTAAGAAACTAGTAATCTATAGAGAAAGAAGATACTTTTAAGGATTAAGACTCTATTAGCCTTATCTATTACATAATTAGAGTCTAAATATCCTATTAGCTTTCCTCCTCCCCTCCTAAACATTAATCCTAGGCTTAGGAATAATCTTAGGTATCTAGCTAGTTTCCTAAGTGCTTTCAAATGTCTCTTAGATAGATCTAATATATATGATTTAAGTCTTCTAAGTATAAAAGCAATGTTAGATCTTGTTATAGTTATTAGCTATATCTATATACCATTCTAGCTCTAGTACTTAGTCTTGTTATACCTTTCTTTATCTAAGTTAGATTTCCTTAGACTTTCATAGCTATTAAGTAGTAATAAGGTTAGGTAGGCTGTTTCTTTAGTTATTCTAAACTTTGCAAGGTTTTCCTAGATATAGTGTTCTTAGTTAAGCTTTAGAGTACTATTAAGTCTATCTCTAGTAAGCTTTATTCTAAGAATCTTGGTTAGTTTACCTAGATCTTTAATCTTAAACACCTTACTTAGTTCCTTCTTAAACTAAAGAACATCTTCTAGCTTTAGTACTACAATAGGAATGTTATCTATATAGGTAAGAATTATTAGGTTCCTTCCTCTATAGATAAGCAAACATAGGTCTACCTCTAACTAGTAGAATCCTATTTCCTCTAGCTTTGAGATATATAGCTTGTTCTAGTCTCTTACTACTTGTTTTAGGCTATACAAGTAGCAAGCTCTTTAGGATTTTTAGAGCTATACCTTAGGGAACCTCTATACCTAGTAGGGGTATTATAAAGATATCTTCTTATAGGATACTCTTAGTAAATGCATTGTTTATATCTACTTAGTACAATTCTAGGTCTTTCTTATATATAGCTACTATGAATACCCTAAGTGTATTATGTCTAACTATTAGTATAAATGTCTCCTAGAAATCAACTCTATACTTCTAAGAGAAGCCCCTTATAACTAGTCTTACTTTAAACTTGTTAATAGCTCTACTAATTAGTCTCTTTATATTAAATACCTATTTTGAGGTAACTAGGTTTACTCCTTTTAGTAGAACTACCTAGTCCTAGGTATAGTTACTTCTAAGTATAATTAGTTCCTTCTAGATTGTATCTTCCTATATATAACCCTATTTAGGATCTTGTATTACCTCTTAGTAGGTTCTTAGGATTAGAACCTCCTATCTTTATACAATCCTAGGTCCCTAGTATAAAGGTAGGGAATATAACCTTATAAATATACTCTAGAAGGTTATCTATCTAATCTATACTTAGATCTAGGTCTTTTATTATATAGATAAAGGCCCTATAGTGCTTAGCTTCGAGAAACTTATCCTCCTCTAATTCTCTTAGTCTCTTCTATATAGTTAATCTTGTAATTATATTATATACTCTTTCTTCTCTTAACTCTTTATTAGAGATTAATCTTCTTCTCTTTAAATTCCCTTCTTAAGCTTAGACATCCTAGTTATCTTGCTAAGGTTTCTCTTAGCTCTAATTAGGAGCCTACTATTCATTATTTTGTTTTTCTTCTTCTAGATCAACTATTACCTAATATTGGTTAATGTCCTTTAGTAGTAGAGGTAGTTGAACTTGTAATAGTTTTAGGTTTAGTTTCTCCTTTCTTACTAGCCTACTAACTAGGTTCCTTACTAGAGCTTAGCTTGGCTAGTTAAGTCTAGGAACATTTAATGTTATATCCCCTCCTTTCTTATTCTTAAACTAGATAGTATTATTGTGATTTCTTATAGCCTTTATATTAGGCTCCTAGAACTACTACATCTTAGATGTATTAGGTATATACCTAATAAATATAGTATCTTTGCCCCTATTCATAAGCTTATCTAATCTTATCCTAGCTAGCTAAGATTTAGCATCTATATATACAACTACTCTATATCCCTAAACCCTAAAGTATAATATAGAAGGTCTCTTTCTAGTAAAGGCTTCCTTAGGTAAAACCTCAAATCTATTAATATCTAGCCTATTTAGTAGAGCATTTCTCATAATAGTATAGGTAGCTAATGCTTCTAGCTAGAATTTAACTAATATGTTTGAATCTTCTAGTATTACCCTAATATATTCTTTAGATATCTAGATTAACCTTTCTATAACTCTATTTTAGATTGAGTTGTATACTTTAGTTATATAATAGGAGATTCTAGATTCTTTCTCCTACTACTTAAGTAATATAAGTAATTCTCTTGCTCTATTACTCTTTACTACCTAAAGCTAATTCCCTAATTACAATTTAGCTTTTCTTCTCTATCCCTATAATACATTTACTACATCTTCTCTTGATTTTAATAGGAATATCTACTTCTTTCTTAAGAAGTTGTTAACAATCTTAAGCTACTATTTAAAACCTAGTCTTAAGATAGGTAATAGTCTATAGATATTAATTAAGATAAGGGAAAGCCTAGCTAGCTTTCTCTTAGTCTCCTT
>LFZO01000206.1:0-57214 GCA_001578225.1 Pseudocercospora musae | reverse complement strand
CCCTAACCCTAACCCTAACAACCCTAATAACCCTAACCCTAACCCTAACCTCAACCCTAACAACCCTAATAACCCTAACCCTAACCCTAACCTTAACCTTAACCCTAATCTCAAATGCGATATCTAAAATACGATATCTCGAACTACGATAGCGAGCGATATCTCGAATACGATATCTCGAACGTAGCGTCTCGTAGGCGATAGCGGATATCTCGAACGCTTAATCTTAAAGGCGATAGTAAGCTATATCTCGAACGTAATATCTTACTATATCTCGAACGTAACGTCTTATAGGTAATAGTAAGCTATATCTCGAATACGAGCTATATACTAAACGTATTCGCGTATAGCTATAGATAGTTTTTAACTAACTAGCTATTATATATATATGTTTTTTATAATAGATACTTTAATACTATATTAGTAGAGGGAGAAACTTTTAGTATATACCTAAACTTTCGCTAATATAGATAATTTTCAACTCCTATCTACTAAGTATTAGGTATATATATTTTTTAGGATAGATACTTTAATACTACGTTAGTATAGGAAGAGACTTTAGGTATATACCTAAACTTTTATTACTATAGACGTATTTCCGCTCTAAGCTACTAACTAGTAGATATATATATATATAATATAGAAGAGGAGAGATATCTACTACTACGAACTAGCTTTAACTATATTACCGATAACTATATTACCGAATACTCTACTACTTATTAAATAGGTTCTTGCCTTACTTCTAGTAACTATCGCCTAATAGATCCTATAGATAATCGTATATCCGAACTCGCTTCTATATACTTAACCGATCGAATCTAGCTACGAATACTATCTCGCTAGCTATCTAGATACTATTAGGTATAGGTAGCGAACTAGGTAGGTTTATAATAATAAACTTATTACGTAGATCCCTAGTATTCGAGATAGTAGTAGCGATCTCCTAAGCGGTCGGCTCTAGAGGTCTAGATAAGGAAGTAGGTAGTATATCTAAGTAATTAGTAAGTTCGCTAGTACTTAGAGATAGCGAAGGATTACGTAGTAGATTATCGTTAACCGTAGCTAGCTATAGGCTTAGAGGTAGAGAAAGTAGTAGATCGCTATTTACTATACCTAAGGATAGTAGAGATAGAGGAGGCGATAGAGATAGTAGAGGACTATCTAGTAGCGATAGTAATATATAAGCTTTCTTCTACGCTATAGCTACCTTCTCCGCCTAGCGCTTCTTAAATACTATTAGTTAATCCTCGTAGTCCTCCTACTCTCTAATAAGGCTCTAAAGCTCGTATAGACTCTTTCGAACCTTAGCGTAGGCTAGGTCGGTCGCCTTTATAGCGTTTAGTTTCTAGTTTACTATAGTAACTAATTCGTTCTACTTACTATTAATAATACTATCCTTAACCTCCTCGCTAAGGGATAATAGGTTAGGCTTCTAGGGTAGCTACTCTTCGTTATCTTCTATAGAAGGAATAGTCTATATTAGGGAGAACGGAGGTCTCTCTTATCGAAGCTATAGAGGGACTACTATGCCCTCCTACTCTACTACGTAAGCAAGGTCGTTAAGGATATAGTCGGATAGCGAGTCGACCTAGTAGTAGAACTAGGACACGATATCTATAATTATTATTAGTATTAACTTAGAAACATTTAGAAGAAACTTTAGATATATATCTAAAGAGTATAATAATAGGTATACGCCTAAAGTTTTAATAGTAGAATATACCGGTTCTACTTAAGTACGCTAGCTTTGCGGTATCTATATATATAAGCTAGTCGGCGTAATACTATACGAGTCTATTAACCTTATCTTAGTCGATAAACAAGGGCCTAGTCTTGCGCTAGAGGTACTAGCGGTCCTCGACGTACTTGGCGACTAGCTTAACGTTAAGCTTATCTACTTAGATAGGGTCTAGGTCCTCGTTAACGAGATTAGGATAGTTGTCTAGGTTACTCTTCTCCTAGACCTATCCGATAACCTTATAGGTAACTACGCTACTATATACTAAACGATATAGCGTCTCGTTAGGCAATAGGTTCTTCGCTATAGGATCCTTAATATCGGACTAAGAGACGTCGGTATAAGGGGAGCGTACGCTATATATAGTACGTAGTAGGACGTTAGCTATAACTATATAGATACGCGTCTCGATAGACTCTCGAACGAGACTAGTTAGCGCCTCCGCGGCGTCGTTCTCGCGCTATTTAGTATTATTATTTTAGAATAGATAGTCTCGTATAATAACCTCTATATCTTCTAGGCTAAGGGTATAGGTAGAGCGAATCTACTTAAGGAACCGTACTTCGTATTTGTACTATAAGGCCTAATCGATAGTTTCGTTAATATTTAAGGTATAGATCGTTACTAGGTATTCTTAGCCTATACGGTAAAGTCGACCGCTAGCTTGTTACTTAATACGGAACGAGACGACGTCGAGTATAACTATAAAGCGAGCTACCTTCTAGTAGTTAGCGGACTCGGCGCCTATATACGACGATATAACTATAACGCGAACGTTAGGGTCATTTAGGAAAGCGCGCTCGGCTAAGACGTAGCTACGATTACTAATACTAGCGTAGATTATAATATATTCGATCTAGAGTAGGCTACATATAGCCTCGATAATTAAGAGAGAGATAGGTTCGTAGGCCTAGACTACGAGTTTTAGTAACTAGATAAGTACGACGTTACGGAAGATCTCTAGGAAGATATAATACTTCGGCGATAGGTAGTAGAGGAAGTTAAGGTAGCTAAATCGATTAGAGGGCGGTAGTATCTAGAGGTTACCCTTAAGCGATATATAAATATACGTAAAAGGATCGATAGAGCTATTAGTCCTATAATGAAAGGTTAGTAATATCTAAAATATAGAAACTTTAGGTATATACCTAAACTATAGCTAAAAAAGGTATATACCTAAAGTTTTAGAAAACTTATAGTAAGTTAATAAGCTTAGTACTCGTATCCAAGTAGCGTCTTAGTATAACCGAGCTAATAGGGTTATTAGAGGTTAGTATAAGCTAACGGCGTAGGCTAGTAGCGTAACCGGTCTTATCGTCTTCGTCTATAGTATAGAGACGCTTAGTCTCTACCGTATTAGTAAACTACTTATAGGCTATATTGTAGATCGTATAGCTAGTATCGTCTATACGAATCTCGATATTATAGAAGTATATAGATAGGATATCGGCGCCGATACGATAGTCGACGCTATTCGCTATAAGTATTTAGCCCTTAATATAGCGGATTTGGACTAGACCTAGAAGTAGTAGTATTACGAAGCCGATATTAGCTATACTACCTATCGCCTTATAGATCGCTTTAGGATAGAGCGTAGCTAAGTAGTACCGGTTAAGTAGGAGATTCGGGTAGTCCGTAAGCCTATATAGGATATCTAGAATCTTGCTCTAGTTACGGTCGTAGAGTGTCTCGAACTTATAAGATAGACGTCTATATTCCTTAACGTCTAGGCTATTCTTCTTAATACTAGAATCCAAATCTAGGAGGTTCTTAACTTAGCGCTAACTAAAGCGGATAATCGATACTATATTATATACGTAGTTACGAATAACCGTAGCCGTAACGATAGCTATACTATTCTATAGACGTAACTTATATAGTACGTTAGTCTAGTTTGCCTTAGGGTTGCCTACCGCATAATCCTCGTTAGCCGCGATAAGAGAGAACGAGTCCTCTAGGATAAGTAGGACGTTTAATATTATAAGCTCTACCTACTAGAGGTCGGCAAGCGTAGTACCTCTATCCTCGTCGTCTAAGACATTGCCCGCTTGGCCGTTAGCGTCCTTATTATCTTCGTTATAAGCCATAGTACGCTTCTTAGAGACCCTAACGGTCTATCCGACCTCGAGGATCTTTCTAGGTAGTACTTAGTAGGTAGTAAGTACTAGATTTCGCGATGTTTGTTTATTATCGCTATTCTAGGAGGCTAACTAACTCTTTAGAGCCTCGAGGTTCGTAGGGATAGGTATAGACTTAGTAAACTAATTATCTCGCTAATTCTTCTTAATACTAAGTAAATAGAACGTATATATATAGATATACTTAGAACGGTTACTATCTAGATCGTAGAAGTGTATACCGGTATTAGTAAGCCAAGCCGTAAGACTATTCGGTAGGTAGACGATAATCGGTAGGCGGTACTTAAGGCGTAGACTAAGAGTCGCTATAGCCTCGCGTATAGATACTTTACGATTAAATGCCTCGTCGCTCGCTTATATCTTCTCGATAATATCTCGCTTCTTAGGCGCTTACTTAAGGGGAAACTAGTCGCGATAGGCTACTAGGTACTTCGTAGTAGCCTTGTTTATTGCGATACTTATACGGGTATAGACCTTATCTATATATAAGAAGTTAGTAAAAGTTTCGTTAGTAGGAAGGAACTTTAGGTATATACCTAAAGATTACAACGATCGGAAATAATAAAACTTTAGGTACGTACCTAAATCTCGCAAGAATAGGTACGTACCTAAAGTTTTATAATAAATCGTAGAGAAAACTTACTATCGTAGATATTAATCTAGCGGGTAGTCTCTTTCGCTATTTCGTATATAGTAACGAGGACCTAAATAGTCTTACTAAGGCTAACGTCGTTACCTATAATAGCGAACCGCGTAGGAGAGAGTATTATATACTTGAGGTACGTAGTACTAGATACCTACTAAGGCTATAAGCTTAGCCTATAGTATATAGCCTTAAATCCTAACTTAGTAAAGCCGTCTAGTACGCTTAACGTTTCGGGTATAACGCCGAGCGTAGCGTAGGCGTCCTCGAACGTAGGTGCCTTAGCGCTCTTCTAGTTTATAGCGGAGTTAATAAGCGTAAACATCTTGCTATCGATAACTAGGGTACTATCGGTATTATAGACGCTAGTACGCTTATTATTAGTATCTTTAGCGTACCGCTATTGAAAGGCTTTTGCGTCGCTTACGTTAACCTTAGGCATTACGATATCGAACCCTAGGCGCTCGATCTTAGTAGGATCGCTAAATAGCTATAGATATAGACGTACGCTACTAGTAGTATTAATAATGTTATTAATATAGGTAATGCGCGCCTCGTTATTAGCAAAGTTATCTAAGCGTAGGCTAGTCCCTAGATTTATATTACTACGCTTAGACAAAATATCGAAGGTCTTAAGCGTAGTATCTAGATCGGTATTAGCTTATATACGCTATATCTCCGTAGTAGTAGATCCATCGTAGAGACCCTTCTTAGCGAGGTCTAGTAACTACTCTATAATATTGCCTATACGCTCGTCCTACTCCTTAGTATTTACTCGGCTAGCTTTCGGGTTAATATAGACTAGAGTAGAGATATTAGTAACGCGGGAGATACGTACCGGCTCGAGTAATAGGTTAACCTAGTTAGCGTTCTTGTTCTTTATCTTGTTATATAGGTAGAGGAGTAGCAAGCCTCGATAGAGGTCCTCTCTATACATATCTAGGCCTAGGACTAGGTAGACCGGCTAGAGAGTAGGTCTATAAAGCGTAGGGAGAGTACCTACGAAGAACGTAGGGACGTATACTAGATCTAGCCGATCGACTATAGGATCGAGCGAGCTAAGAATATACTTTATCTTCTATATAGCGCGGACGTAGACGAAGGCTATACGCTTTAGGTTACCCTTAACGGTGTCGGGATAGCGAGGGCCTATAAGGGCTCGATCTACGACCTTATCGTCCTACTCGATTATACTCTCTACCTTAATCTAGCCCTTAGTAAAGCTAGCGATAGTCCTAAGAACCTTAAGCGGCGTAAGCTAGAGTTTATAGCTATACTAGTCTCTAACCTTAGTCACGTCGATATCTATCTTATCGTCGTCTTGCTCTACTATATCGGCTAAACCTTCGGTATCGTCGCTATCCTCGACGAGTTCTAATAAGACCGGCTACTTACTATTAGCCTTAGTCGATTTGGCTTCGTAGCGAATACTAGCTAGAGGTCTAGCGTACTTATCCGACGCGCCCGAGTGTTTACTAAATGTTCTCTATAATAATAACTTAGTACTAGTCTAACAAGAGAATTAAGAATATAAAGACTTTAGGCGTATACCTAAAAGGTAAACCTTCGATAAAACTTTAGGTACGTACCTATTTAATACGTAGAATAGGTATATACCTAAAGTTTCATATATAGAGTTAACTTAAGGCGTATACCTAAATCGTAGTGTTTTAAGGAAACTTTAGGTACGTACCTATTTAACGCGTAGAATAGGTATATACCTAAAGTTTCATCTTTCGAGTAGAATTAATATAACGGTAAAGGAAAAAAGAAAAGAAAGAGGAGGTATACTTAGGCCTACTATACTTACGACGCGATATAAGTAGTAATACTTAAAAGCTAGCTCGAGCTTTATTATTATATATACGAACTAGTCGCTAACTAGAATCTCTATGGCTCCTACGGTAGTCTCGTTCTTAATGGATCTAGTAGAGTATGCGGCTATATAGACGCCTTAACTAGTAGACAATAACGTTGCCGCGCCGTAGGTCTTATCTATAAGGGCCTTAAAGGTATTAACGCGACCTTTATTAAACCTCTACTAGGCTAGGTTAAGCTCGTCTTAGTCTATCTCTATACTAATAGTCTTGTCCTACTTGGCTCTAGTTAACTTCTTAGGCGTATTAAGGGTCTTGGCCTTCTTTGTAGGCGACTAAGTCGGAGAAGGATCGCCGAGGCTAAGTAGTAAGGTATACTACTTCTTAGTAGTAGACGCTAGGGTTTCGGGCGGGTCGCTCGTCTAACTAGTACCTAATTTGCGCTTACGCGCGCTAGGGATTAGTAGGGAACTCATAGCCATAGTTTGTTTTTCGCGATTATAGTAATATATTTCTTTCGAAATAGTTCAACTATTAGTATTTTTAAAGAAACTTTAGGTATATACCTATTCTAGTATTAGTAATAGTAAGTACTATAGAAGGTTAAGGTTAATGTTTAGGTTAAGAAGAGGGAGTAGGTTTGTAAGATAAGAAAAGTTATATTACGTACGGACTACGTATTTGTTACTAGCGGTATATCTCGTATCTAATAGCGATGTTTGCTTTAAACGCTTATCCGCACTAGTATTAGGTAATAGCCTATAAGGTTATATAAGGTTATATGAGGTATAACGTAAGGAAATTTTAGGTACGTACCTAAAGTTCTATTAAACGCTTATTATTACTACTTACTATAATAACCTTATACTACTATCTAATTAAGGCGAGGATATTATTCTCCGAACTATCGATCGAGCTAAAGGATTAAATCCTACGCTACCTAGTAAACGTTAGGCATAGAGACTATGAAGTCTAGGTTGCTTATAACTATAGTATAGATAGGGAGTAGTAGATACAATATAAGCGCTAGCTAGCGGAGTTCGGTATCGATAGCTAGACTCGAACTATTGTATAGGGTTAGATATATACGGCGGTCCTAGTCGCTCTCTATATTAACGGTAGTCCCGAATTGCGACCCTTATTATATATGCCTATACTTACTAACTACGGCGACGAAGTAGTTCGGATAGTAATAGCGAGTATACGGCCTAGTCTATAGTTTAGCGAGGTCGTAATTAAGACGAAGTCGGATCCTCCTTTGCCTATAGAGAAGCGTAAACGCTACTTCTCGTTATTACCGGTACGGAGTTTAACGATATACATCTATATACTCTCGATTATGTAGGGTAGTTGCTTACTACTTTATTGTCCTAAGCGGCTAGCGCCGACGTCCGAGAATATACTATAGGAGACGTCTTATAAGGTATTAATTAATACGAGTAGCTATAATAATAGTAGGCCTAGTACGATAGTACAATTGTTAGCTACATTTAGACCGCTATATAGTCTCGGGAATAACCTTTATCTATATAATAGGGAACGTAGTTAAAGAAGGCTCGACGAATATATTAACTTAAGCTCGGAGAGTATACTAAGGTAGTAGTCGCGATCCATGTACGGCCAATTACTATTCGTTAAGTACCTCGTAGATAACCTCTACTTAAGTTATTATAATATATTCTTCGGATATCGTAGCTCGGCGTTAGTACCTCTACGACTCTATAACGTCGCCCTCGTATATTTCCGGTTTATATAGACCTTACGTTCTAGACTCTAGGATATGCGAGGTAAGGATCGGCGATAGTTAAAAGACGTATAGTAAAGTATAGATAGATTAGCGGTATATACTAGATTTTGCTTAATATCGGTCGTACTCGTATATAGCGGTTTTATATATAATATTCTAGTTTCTCGCGCGGCGTAGCTATAGTCGCTAGATTGTAGGAAGTACTAGTATTTGTATTAGATTGTTACCGATCTAGGTAATAAGACTAAAGGTATATTTAGCCTTAAGCGTTATACTCGGTATAGACTCGATAAGAAAACTTAGCTATTGATATAGTATCGCTTCTTAGTTTATTACTATCTACCGGACTTTAACGTTACGATAGCGGATATTAAGGCGCTTCGCTATAACCTTGAACTACTACGTAGCGAGATAGAGTACGAGATCGGAATCGGGGCACTTAACCTCGAAGGTAACGTTAAAGTCTTAGGAACGATTATATATTAGTAGCGTTATAGTATCGCCTACCTAGCGAACGATATAGTAGATATGCCTCTAATCGAACTTCTAGAGGGGGAGGAGGCGTACGATAACGATATTACGCTCGTTGTACTATAGCGACTAAGTATAGCGAAGGAACGCGAGCTACTAGTAATAGAAGAGGATACGGCTACTCTACGCAAAGTATCGATAGAGGAAGAGAACCCGACGCTACTTAAAGGTAATGTTCTTAGATTAGGTATATAATACTACGGCTATAGAAATAGTCTCTATAACATTGAATTACATAAATAATTATATAAGTATATAAACGAGTAACAACGTCTTTATTCAATTAATTATACTCCTTCTAGCTTATGCAACTACGTAATAATTTCGTTATTTAAGTAGTTAACTATATAAAGAATTTAGGGCCTATTAGGTAAAGTTAGTCTACCTCGTTATCGTCCTTAATAACCCTATAGTATATATTAAGGGTTAAGAGCTATAGTAATCTATATATTAAGTAGATAGTATAATAGAATATCTAGCGGTATTCTACGGCTCCGAGTAAGTATAGATCGCTATGTATAGTAGTAGAGAACGCCTCTTCTAAGAAGCTAATTTCCGACTTTGTAGGTCGAGATTTCTACCTATACTACGAGGCTCTACCTCCAATAGTATAGTATAGCTTCCGGATAAAGAGAGGTTAGTACTATATAGTAATCTTGTTATTCTAAGTATATAGAATAATAGTATAATAGAATCCTATTATTCTCGACGCTAGTCTAGTAAAGCCGACAAAGCAATTAACCTAGATTATACGCTATTATATATAATAGGCTATCTATTTATTTAGTAGTACGCTAGTCGCTCGCTATTCAATCTCATTCAAGCGCTATCTACTTAGTTAACCGGCCTACATCTACTTATTTAACTATACGATTAAATATTGTAGAGACTATATACAAATAAAGAAACTTTAGGTATATACCTATTCTACGTATTAAATAGGTACGTACCTAAAGTTTCTTTATTTATATACACTTATTATATAACTACGGTTTTAGGCGTACGCGTAAAGTTTCTACTACTATCGGCGCTATCTAGTAGCTATATTAGGTAGTAGCTATGCCTAGTACTCGGCTAGCCTTGCCTTACTATTTTGCGACGGAATCTACTCGTCTTCGTCGTCGTCGTCGGTAGACCTAGAGTTACTATTATCTAGTCCTCTTAGTCGCTAAATCTGTCGCATCGCTATAAAGTAGTTAATAAGATCTTCGCTAATCCTCTACTATCCTTAATTGCGGAGTAGATTAGGAGTATAGCGGTATATTATATAAAGTTGGTTCTTCTTTTTTACGGTACTAACGAGCGACTAATACTATAGGATAGTACTATTCTAGATAAGGTTACTCGCGCTAACTAGGACGGCGGCTACCTACTTTACCTAGTATTGAGTAGTAGTATCGGGTATTTTCTTCTATCGAACGGCTTAATGGATTTTGCTTTTATCGTATACTAGGAGGATACGTATCCAATTCATTATATAACGCCCTATACTACGCTTAAACTATTGCGTAATGTTTAGGTAATCCCGACTAAGTAAGGCGAGTACGTCGAAATAGTACCTCGCCTACCTACGCTATAGTTAGCGTTCCTAGCTATTGCGGCGAAAACCGTCGTCCTAGTCAAAGAGTAGCTAAAGGCGGGTTTACTAGATAGCGGTAAATAAGGTAAAGCCGCCTTCTATAGCGTTGCTACTACCGCCCTAGGCGACGACAATATTGGGTCTCCTACCCGTTATCCGATATACGAGATCGTACGAAAAGCTATAGAGACTAGCTCTCTCTTTATCGGTAACTTCCTCTAAGAAGAAGTAGCGTAACCGTACCTAATCCCCTAGGCGCTTATCGGGCTTTGAGAGTATATAGAGTATATAGCTAGTATAGCGGTATCTATATACCTAGCTTAATCGCTAAAGCGCCTATTTAACGATACCTACGTACTAATCCGAGTTGTTATCCTCTTCCGAATCGTTATCCTTACGCTCCCTATGCGCTACTCGATACGTTTAGTAGGTAGTAACGAGTTAGTCGATCGTCTCCTTTACGTAGCTATAGAAAGCTTACTCTACCCTTCCTAAACCGGTAGCTTAGAGCTAGCTATAGAGGAAGTCGGTAGCATAGGCGGTCTACTAGAGCGCGATAGTATAGAAGCGTAGTTAAACCTAGTTAAAGAGATCGGCTAGGAGCTAGGCGGCGTGCGTAGTATAGAGGCTTACTATAATGTTTAAACCCTAAAGACTTCCTTCCTACTCTCTATTGCCTACGCCTAACCGGTCGTAATAATTACGGAAGAGTCTATACTTTATACTAAAGGAACTACTATTATAGGTCGTAGTTAGTAAGTCGAATAGTATATTAAGTATTGCCGACGTAGAGGCTTCCTTAACGGCGTAGGTTATGCGATCGAGTTAGGTAGTATTTACGTCTACGTTAATAGACCTTTACGAAAGTACTATATATATTATAAAGAGCTAGCGGTTTAACTACAAACGTATAAAGTCGACGACGTGCTTACTCTCGAGTATAAAGAAAGGCTAGTAAGTGCGATACCTATCTACTCCCTCGGTTAGGCTTAGGCGAGTAGTAGGTAGATTAGGCTAATAGAGTAGGTCCTAGTAAGTGCGAACCTCTCCTCGTACGCTAAAGGGAACGGTACTCGAAGCGTAGCTATCTAGCGTATTATACGCCTATGTAATTTCCGCTTTAAAGGCGTCTAAGATACGAGCTCGGCGGAATGTAGTATCTCGGGTAATAAGGGAAGTAACGGCGGCTACCTAGTCGATAGTAGACTAGGAGAATACAAGAAGTAGTAGTATTAACTAACTAAAAATAGGTTCTACCGTTCGGTTAATAGACGCGAAGAGATCCTTCGATATATTATATCCTTAGAAGAAGCCGATACTACTAAGCTACTCTATAGACTTATAGAGTAGTTTGCCTCGGATACTACAAGCCTCTTATATACCGAACTACTAGTATACTTAAGGATACTCGATATTGAGGCCGCTAGTCTTCGCAATACTATAGGCTATCCGGTAAAGGGCGATAAGTAGAGATACTACTTCGTCTTCGACTACTAGTCTTATAGGGAGGTCTTCCTATACGAGGTCGAACTAAGCGTAGTCTATATTACGATATATAGGGTTAAACTAGCGCTCGAGGAACTAATCGAGGAGTTCTTTAAGCTCGAGGGGAGTCTATACCTCTAGACGGATTTTAGTCCTATACTATATAATAACTAGTTCTATACGCTACTAATATTAATCTAAGTCTCGACGTAACCGACGTTCGATACTCTACTATAAGCGATATAGTCGTAGTATAGCTACGTCGACTATAGGGTCGTAATTCGCTAGTAGTAGATCTATAATGTCGTAACCGATTTCACTAACGTTACGATTATTGCCTTCTCTACCTTGTTTCTATTAAGCGTGTATCCGATTATATACTTACTAGAAGGATAGGGGATAATATACGAGTACTCTAGATAGATAAGTATCGCGAAGCGTAGGAATAAGGATAGTATTAACAAAGTAAGCCTATTTACGCTTGTTTATATAATAGCGACGTTGCCGGTCGATCTTCCGATCTCGATTTGCTTTAGGGAGAGGAAGGTTAGGGAAGAAGAGGTACGTATCGAATCTAGAAGTATCGAATCTAGTTGCGATCCGTATATGCTTATAGCGTTCGGGTCGTATCGAAGAGCGGCCGACTAGTATATACTACTCGTAAGTAATAGTCTTCGTAAACCGAGGCGTATAGAATAACCGAATACCGGCTCTATAGGTCGCAAGTAAGGTTATAGGGAGGAGAAGTGCGTTAATGTCCTAGTATCGAGTAATATAGAATAGCTAATTAGTAGATATAAGGCATAACTTCTTAAGTAATAGGACTATAGAAGGTATTCTATTAACCTACCTAGCGAGGAGTCGACGCTAGTCGACGCCTTAGAGCTACTCGTATATATACGTCGGGAGCTTACTATACTCTACGACGTATACAAGTACATCCGGGAGCTAGTAAAGTTAACTTTAGGCGAAGGTAGTAGTAGTACCCTTAGTAACAAATTCTACGAGTATAACTTTAGATAGCGTCGGCTCCTCTCCTTCCGCCTCTATATCCTAGTCTTAGGAATACTTACAAGAGTAACTATCTACGGCGAGCGCTTAGTAAAGTACTATCCGACTATAAGGGATCGACAAAATAGCTAGGTTATCTAGTTCCTCGTCGGAATTAACCCTAGCGTCGCTACTCGAAGGACTACTCAAATCCGATTAGATAGACCTACTAGTTACTAAAGGTACTCGAGAGCTTTCGAGTATAACGTCGCTATTATCGTCTCGACCCTACCGACCTCGCGGTAGCGTAGGTCGTAGCGGTAGTAGGGGTTCTAGTAAGGTAGGGCGCCCTCTAGGATTTAGCTAGATACGTAGTAGGAGCCCGCGTTATAGCTACGATAGCTAAGCTCTAGGACGAGGCCTTTGTAAGCTCTCTCTTGAATTAGACCTAGTAATACTATCTCTTAATCTAGATAGGCTTCGTCTTAAGCTAGGGCTAGGAATACTATCTCTAGAATTAGACTTAGATATACTCGCGCTTGCGATCGGTCGACTACGCCGCACCGAGGCTAGTAGTTAATTCGTCCCGTCTCTTGAAGTAGGTAACGAGGGGCTCTCTAGAATAGGAGGGAAGGAGAGACTTCTTCGAGGAGTCGGCGAAGTAGGTTAAGTAGCGGACTTCGAAGCTAGTAATAGGGAAGAATAAGCTACGCTTACTTAGGAGTCTAGCTTAGGTAGCGTCGTAGGCAACGAGGGGCTATCTAGAATAGGAGGGAAGGAGAGACTTCTTCGAGAAGTCGGCGAAGTAGGTTAAGTAGCGGACTTCGAAGCTAGTAATAGGAAAGAATAAGCTACGCTTCCTTGGGAGTTAGGCTTAGGTAGCGTCGCTAGTATAGAAGCTAGTAGGGAAGGCGTTACTAGTATAGAAGCTAGCTAGGAAGGCGTCGCTAGTATAGAAGCTAGCGTAGGAGGTATCGCTAGTATAGAAGCTAGCGCGGGAGGTATCGCTAGTATAGAAGCTAGTACGGGAGGTATCGCTAGTATAGAAGCTAGCGCGGGAGGTATCGCTAGTATAGAAGCTAGCGCGGGAGGTATCGCTAGTATAGAAGCTAGCGCTAGTAGGGATTATACTATAGCGGACGAAGGGGATCTAGTAGCTATCGGAGCGGGGCGATGAACTATTCTATATAGGGTAAGAGGACCTATATACGAAGGAAGAGTATTAGATAGGTATACTAGTTAAGTACTATCTATTTTAGGGAGAAGGGGACGTAGAGGAGCCCGCCGAATAGCTAACCGAGGCTAGTCGTAGGTAGGGATAGCCTATGCGATCGATTATTAAACGAAAGACGTAGAAGTACTATCCCTTAGAGTAGAGCTAGTAGCGTTAGCTCTAGCGAATTAATCGACTACCGCGATAATATTATCGATCTCGAGCTAGTCAATATGGGTAGCGAGGAGCTATAGCCTATCTCTAGTATTTGTACGCGATACTATCTATAAAGAGAGCGGTAGTAGTCGTAGTACTAGGAGAAGTAGCTATCCCTAACTAGCCGAATAGTACTAACTCTAGAGTATTTAACTACCTACTACGACTATTTAGCTACGAAGTAGAGGGTTAATATCGGGGATAAGTTAGGTAGCTAAGGAGGTAGACGATATAGCGGCTAGATATAGTAGTAGCGTAGACGAAGAAGATACTACGCCTAGGTCTTACTTAGCTTGCTATACTTTTTTCTAGACTCGTCGTAGAGCTATACTCGCTAACTTCCTCGCGGTACGTTTAGCCTTCTTCTTCCGCTCTTCCTCTTTAGTACCGAGTAGCTTGCGCTATCCTTTAGGCGGCATCGTATTAATTCCGTTAATAGCGGAGGGCAAAGCTTATATATAAGCCTCGCTAATAAGTATAGAATTCGAGGAGGTAGTTCTATCTCGCGGAAACTACTAATACTAGAAAGGGCTACCCCTTTCTAGTAACGCATTTTGTATACAAGCGAGTAAGGAATAGTAGCGTAGTGTATTTTACGTATAAAGTAGTACGTACAAGTAGGTTCGTGTACTACCTACGGCCTTCCCGTAGACGTTACAAAACCTAAAGTCTAGTAATTAAAGGATACTATAAACAACTCAAAACTTTAGGTACGTACTAAAAGTTTTTAGTTGTTCCTCTATCGTACTATAGGATAAGTAAACCTAAAGAGTATTATAGGTAGGTCTATTATTAAAGGTAAAAGTCCTTGCTAGGCGATAGGTAGAGTAATACGAGATACGGGGTAAGGTTCGTAGTAGCCTTCCGTAATAGCGAAGGAAGGCTATTTGATTAGATAGTTAGCTAGGTTCTAATAATGTTTAATTAATGTCGGGTAGATAGGTTAGCTAGATTTCGGGAAAGGGTACCTTGTATACTTAATATAAGACTAAAAGTATAGCTAAGAAGATAGGTAAATCCCTACTTACGGAACTAGAGGATAAGGAATAGGGAAATGCGTCTCCCTAGAAGACGTATCGATATAAAGCCGGAGGGAAATGCTTAGGGGGATAGGGATAGCTAGGACTCGAGATATGCCGAGGTAGATAGCGGGTAGGTAAGCCTACTTCGTAGTGCCCCGTATATTTCTTAACCGGAAGCGCTTCGTCGCGTTCTAACGGAGCGAGGGCTATGTCGCTAGTTATAGCTAATTGGCTAGACGCGGGCGCGGTCGAGATACGACTTAGAATGCGAACGCCTTCTTACTTCAATGTTTCTTAAGCGCTTCGTCGTATCCTAGCGAACTAAAGTCCCTCTAGTAGTCGAGCGGTAATAGTAGCGACAATAGCGCGAGATACGAGCTTATTATTTATTAGTATAATAACGACTAAGCTACCGGCGATAAGGCGCTTTAACTATTCCTATAGAACTTTCTTACTAGTACGGAGGAGACTAAAAGTAACGCGGACGGCGAAGCTACGTATAGACAAAGTCGCGCTATAGATATAAACCTACTTAGATTAGTATATAACGGGTAGCGCGTCAAAGGGGTAAAGGCGAGACTAACCTTGGTATAGATACCGACTTTACTATTGAATACGTCCTTAGCGGTATATGGAGTATAGCGAGTTATTGAGACTACTTCGCGAAGGCTACGGAGGGCATCTTCGCGGTATAGCTCGTAGAGAGTACTCTAAGAGAATAGTTCTATAAGGAAGGCGATAAATAGTAAATAGGGCTCGTCGACGTCGCGCGCGAGGGCGAGCGTTCCTATCGCTAGTTATAGCTAATTAGCCCGCGGCCCTTGCCGTATTACTAGTTATAGCTAATTAGTCCGACGCGGGCGTAGTCGAGATACGACTTAGAATGCGACCGCCTTCTTGTCTAGCTCGTAATACACGTAGGTAGCCTACGAGTAGGCGCGAGAATATATTCTTTTATACCTTCGATATTATAATATCGAATAAATAGAGAATAGTTCTATAAGAGAGGCGATAAATAGTAAATAGGGCTCGTCGACGTCGCGCGCGAGGGCGAGCGTTCCTATCGCTAGTTATAGCTAATTGGCCCGCGGCCCTTGCCGTATCGCTAGTTATAGCTAATTAGCCTAACGCCGGCGCCCTACTATACGCCCGCTATACGCCTAACCCTAATCCCAAAGTGCCCTATAGTAGGGCCTAGTCGAGGTACTAGCTAGATAAGGAGGACTAAGTAGTTACTACGAGCCCTATAGCTCTATAGCGATAGAGGATAGGTAGAGGTCCCTTAATAACTTAGTAGTCGGTATAGCTTAGCGTTACTAGATAATAAGTTAGTACGCCCGATTCCTAGTTATAATATCGTACCTTGCCTACTATACTAATAGATACTCTCGTCCGATATATCGCTATAGGACTTTACTTTAACGCGTCTTATAGAAGCTTAGTACTACTAGAGCTCTAGGAAGAAGATCTCTATAATTATAATAAATCGTCTAAGGAATCTATAGAGGGAAAGAATAGTCCGATATAATTATTTCGAAGCCCTTCCTATTCCTATAATTAATCCTATAATACGACTACCGAAAAGTCTATACTCGAGTTATTCGAACTATAGATAATACTTTTCTAGCCGAAACTTATATAAGGATAGGAGTTACTATAATAAATATATCGGGAAGCGATAGCGAGGTAAATAGATCTAAAGGATAGAAATAATATCTTTCTAATATCTCCGATCGTATCCTTCTTTAACTAAGATAATATAAAGAGATTAGTAACCTCGCTATCGCTAGTCTAGCCCTAACCCTAACCCTAGACCTATATAGGTATCGCCTCCGCTACGCCTAATAGGTAGTAGTAACTAAGGCTCGTTATCTAGTAGTAGTCGTAATATTACTACTAATACGAGTAGATCGTATTACTAACGTATAGATATCCCTATCCCTTAGATACGATAATATTATAATAGCTTATTATTTAGTACTATTACTATATAATAACTTAGTATACCTAGGGAGGAGCGACGAGTAGATAGTATAATATAGGACGGAATATTTTAGACTCTAACGATAGCTAGGCGCGCCCTAATACGATAGGAATACTATATCGGCTTATTGCAATACTACTAGTATATTAATAGTTTATAACGGCCGATATAGGTATCCGCCGAATATCTACTATATATAATAGTATATAATAGCGAGAGGAATATATCGAAAGTATTATAGAACGTTTATAAAATATATATATAATCCTACCTTAATATTATAAATCCGAATACCGATATACTAAAGATACGAGATAATCGGTCGCTATACAATTACTAGGATAACCCGAAGCGAGCGGACCCTAATTCTAGACTCTATCTCTATATAGTCCTTCCGTTTCTTATCGATATTCCTTCTATATTATCTAATCCTAAATATATTACATCGATATTCCTCCTATATATCGCTATTCTACCTCCTTTACTATAAGTCTTAAATAACCTATACTATCTATTCCTACTCCTTAGGATAGGCTATATCGAGAAGGAACTAGTCGTATCCTAGAGTAGGATTTAATATATAGACTCGCTTCCTCGGCCGTTCTCTCCCTAGCGACCCGAGGGCTAGTAGCTATAGCTACTAAATAACGAGGAAGTAGAGTATACGTAACGAGGCCTCCGACGTCCTAGTCTCTTAGATAAAGGAATACTCCGGCTACGTAATATACTAGGCAAGGAACGCGATACGTAGACCTAACTATAGGAAGTACGTTAGGCTATAGTCGTACCTATCCTATAGGTAGATAATAAGCTAGGCGGCGAGGTTCGTACTATTCGGATACGTCGGTTCTCTAAGATAAGACTTCTCTAGGAGGCTATACTTAAAGTAGAGGCTAGTAGTCTAGGGCTATAGTTATAGTAGAAGGGATATAGAAGGAAGGTCGTAGTAGATAGTATACTTTCTAGAATCCTTAGTAGGAATAACGGGGGCGTAGGATAGCTCTTTAACGAGATAGATAAGGTAGGGACGATACTACTAGAGGACCTCGAGGCCGCTAAGGACTATTCCCTAGTTATCGTCGACGTCGTCGTTAGCGTTATCGGCGTCGTTAACGTCGTTAGCGTCGTTAGCGTCGTTAGCGTTATCGGTAGGAATCGTCTACCGCTTCTATCTACTCGATATAGATAGAGAAGGACTAGGAGGAACTAGAGGGCTAAGAGGGATAGGGAGGCTACTAGGACGCTACTTAGCGAGGAAGCGGATTACGATCTAGTATACGTTCGTAGGCGCCTTCCTAAAGTAGTAGTCGTTACCTAGATAGAGGTAGGATAGGGCTATAGGTAACGAGACCTCGCTATCCGATAGTAGATATCTATAGTAGGCGCCGTTACTCTAGAGCTAGCTAACGAGGTTCTATATAAGGAGACTAAGCGCCGGCTAGTAGTACGTTCTAGATCGTATACCGGTTAGGTATACGTCCTAGCTTAGCCTATACTAATAGTATATATAGTAGGTCGAGGAGGAATAGTCGAGCTATAGCTAGGTAGTAGCTCTACCGGGATAGACTAGATATAGATATAGCTATATTAGGGCGCTAGGCGTAGTAGCGACTAGATATAGCTAGTAGATAGACGAGGTCCCGATAGCGTTAAGGATAGCTACGAGGGCCTCGTAGTTAGGATACGAGGATACGGACGTAGGCGTAGGCGCGTAGTAGGTAGCTATCGGCTATTATATAGAGACTATAGAAGGGAACGAGGTAGGCGTCGGCGTAGGGAGCCCTAAGGGCCGGATAGTCCGAGGCTTAGAATAGTAGATAGTAAGGAAGTCCGTAAGGGCCTATATACTATAGGTAACTATATAGCCCTAGCGTAGACGGGCCTAGTAGGGGCTTACGAGCTAGGAGGCGAACGTATAGGGCTCGAGGATATAGATACTAACGTTAAGGAGATAGCTATCTAGCCTATCTAGTATCCGGATAGACTATAGACGCGTAACGAGCCTAACGAAGATAGACCGATTCTAGGGATAGTCTTCGTTAGGTCCTAGCGCTATCCCGATTTAGGTAGGATTCGACTATAGCTTAGTAGTAGGATAGAGGGGCTAGGGAAGGCTATAGGCGAAGTAGGTATCGCTCTAGTAGAAGGAATCGACGAGAACGTAGAAGGATATCTTAAGAGCTACCTACTACTACTATCTACTATAGTAGGGATATAGGTCCTTCCTATAATAGAACTAGGAGCCTATATATAGGACGTCCTAGACGAAGTAGTCGAGATAGGATAGCTCGAGGCTTAAGGACTCTATAGTTACCTAAATCTAGGAATACTCTATACTAGCTATAGTATATCTATCTATAGGACTAGGACTAGTAGAGGCGATAGGGCTCGTTAGTAGGATCGTCCGTTCTATAGCTAGATCCGAGTCCTTACTAGCGGATAGTATACTCGATAGCGCTCTAGGCGCCCAATTATAGATATCGTATAGTATCTTCCTAGAGCGATAGGCTAGTAGATATCTAGTATCGAGGTACTCTATAAGGACGAGCTACTAATAGCGCGCGCCCTTAACGAAGGCCGCGAGCTACGTAGCCCTAGTAAAAGTATCGAGGTAGTCGACTATCTATATTATAGAGGGCCTTATCTAGGCGATCTCGGTAGTCGTTCGCTATCCCTCCTATCCTACGCGATCCGATTCCTAAACGAAGTCGATTAGGATATATAGCTACTACTAGTAGTAGATTACGAGGACGTCGCCGACGTCGAGGCTAGCCTTAGTCGCTAACGTTAAGACTAATAGGCTACCCTAGTTAAGCTACTATATAAAGCCGTCGTCGCTACTATCGCTACTATCCTTCCCTTACTAGTATAACGGATAGCTAAGCCGCTCCCTAAGCGCGTAGGCCTCCTAGATCGACTATACGAAGACAATGCCCTAGCTAGC
This sequence comes from Pseudocercospora musae, assembly GCA_001578225.1. Taxonomy (NCBI): domain Eukaryota; kingdom Fungi; phylum Ascomycota; class Dothideomycetes; order Mycosphaerellales; family Mycosphaerellaceae; genus Pseudocercospora; species Pseudocercospora musae. The sequence goes on along the minus strand of LFZO01000206.1, from coordinate 37,164 downwards.
CTAGTTATAGAGATCCCGATCGGCTAGCTAGAGGATCCCCTTAACGTAGTCCTACTCTAGATCCCTTCCCTTAAGTCGACGAACGGAGTAGGCAATCCCGGCGTAGTAGCTACTCGTATAGATAATCTAGAACTCCGCGTCGTTAGTATTATATCTATATATATAGTAGAAGAACTACTCTAGGAATAGGAGCGCTATAGCGGTAAGGAGGAAGATAGGATAGCTAAGTATTCTAATCCTATTAAGGCTATAGAGTACTAGGTACTAGTAGGTATAGATAATACTAACGTAGGCCTCGTTATAGAAGATCTACTAGAGGGCTTCTAACTAGACCTAAGGCTCTACCTATACGACGAAACCTATATCCCTATCGATCTAGTTAGCGCTTACGAAGACGAGGGAATCCTAGGAAGTAGACTAGGGCCTAGTCTACCTCGCTACTAGTAGACCTACTACCTATGCCCTTGTAACGAGTTAGTTAAGGAGAGTAGTATAGAGAACGACGATAGTAGTAAAGCGACTACTCTTAGGAACCTCTAGGAGGATAGGGATCTAGAAGAGGAGGATCTTATCCCTACCGGTTAGGAGGACGATTAGGGATACTACGTAGTAGCTAGGTTCTATAGTAAGGATAGCGTCGAGCGCCTACTCCTACTTAGAGCTCCGATAGGTAATAGGATAGTCTAGGGAAACCCTAAGGACGTAACGGACGGTACTATCCTAGTCGAGGAATAGGGGGAGGGGCCGAGGTATAGGATAGTAATCGTTAATAGGGAAGGGATAGGTAGCGTCGATAGTAGAGGGGAGGGAGTTAGCGTTAGTAGTAGGGAAGGGATAGGTAGCGTTAGTAGTAGGGAGGAGGGCGTTAGCGGCGTTAGTAGGGAAGGAATAGATAGTATTAGGAAGGGAGTCGGAATAGTCGTCGAAGCGGTTATTAGGACACTTAGTATAGGCGTTAGTAGCGGCGGGATCGTTACTAGGATAGTCGCTACTATTGAAGTTATTAGGACGCTCGATATAGGTATCGGTAGTAGCGAGGTCGTCGCTAGAATAGTCGCTACTATCGAAGTCGTTAGGGTACTTAGTATAGGCGTTAATAGCGGTAGGATCGTTACTAGGACGATCGCTACTATCGAAGTCGTTATCTAAGTCGTCTATATAGCTCGAGCTATCTAAGCTATCCTAGTCCTTTCCTAGTCTAGCTAACTTAGTAGTCGGTATAGCTTAGCGATACTAACTAATAACTAATCTATCCCGATCCCGGTCCTTTCCTAGTCTAGCTAACTTAGTAGTTAGTATAGCTTAGTAATACCGACTACTAACTAATCTATCTAATCCCGAATCCTTCCCTAATCTAGCTAACTCTATAGTCGATATAATAACGGAGCCTATCCCTATAATCTCGCTAAGTAGTAGATAGATAGTACTCTACTATGCCTTATTATAGTACTTTACTAGATCGAAGACCTTAGTACTAAGGCCGCCTATAAGCTAGACTAGGGTTACGTACTATATCTATCCGATATAAGGGCCCTATCTAGTAAGGAACTCCTCTACTATCTAGAGGGCATTACCGCTTAGTCCCTCTAGGCTACTCTCGTCCTCGTCCTTTCCCCTATCCTCCTCCTCGAGTATCTCCTAGTAGAGTAGGTCTATCGCCTACTCGCTAATCTATCTCTATAAGATAGCGGCTACGATATTCCGGTATACGAGGAATTAGAACTATATACTAAGGAAGTAGTCGGAGTACTTAGCTAGTAAGGTATATAGGGCCTTAGACGATAGGATAGCGAGCTTAGGCCTAGTATATCCCTAATTAACCTAGAGGAAGTCGGCGCTTAGTCCCTAGGAAAGGGGTAACTATATAGTAGTTACGAGTACCTCGAGGAAGGAGGCGACTATACTAATATAGAGGATAAGCGCCTTGCCTAGCGCTAGATAGTAGTACTTTAGTATAAACTACTAGCTCTAGTTAGGATTCTTATTAAGTACTAAGTAGACTACGAGGTTATCGTTAATAACGAACGTTATATAGGCCTCGCCTAGGCTAGTCCCGTTCCGCTATTAAACGTAGATATACTTAGTCCTATAGACCGGCTACGAGCTACTTACGTATAGGATAACGGTATAGAGCTAGAGGAAGCTAGACATAGTCGCGAAGTAGCCTAGGATCTAGGCCTTCTACTTCTTTATTAGTAGGAAGAGGAACTCCGTAACTATAAGCCTCTACCCTATAGCCTATATAAGGTAGGTACTAAGGATTAGGCTCGTAGGGCCGAAGTAGTCGGCGTTATCTAGGTCTATTACGAACGAGTAGCTAAGTACCTCGGACCTAAGATAATCGATAATATAGCCGAGGAAGAGAACGAACTCGCTACGATAGCTAGATAGGAGGAAGACGTCGTACTAGAATACCTCCTATATCTCCTAGAGAAGTTCCCTAACGAAGCGTAAGTAGAAGATATCTATTAGGATCTAGTACTAGTCGAAGTAGAGGCGGAGCCTATTAGGACTATCGTTAGCCTAGAACGCCTATTCCTAGTTCGTATACTCCTACGTATACGTCTTACTAAGCGTAAGGAGGGGGATTAGCTTACCTATAACTATAAACGTACTAGTAACGAGGTAGGTATCCTAGTTAGCCGAGAAGTATACTAGGGCCTCTATAGTAGGCTCGATCGCGTCTATAGGAAAGTAGGCCTCTACGAAGAAGATATAGGTACTATAGACGAGATAGGTAAGGAAGGGCAAGACCTTATATAGGGCGCGTACGTAGGTCCTAGATAGGTTAATTACGAGGATAGCGAAGAAGGCAAAGATAGGATACGGCTAGATAAGGGGCTTTCCTAGAAGGATCTAGATAAAGAGCGTAGAGAAGAGGTCTAGGAGGGCCTACTTCTAGGTAGGGGCCGTAGTAGCGGGATCGAGGACTAGCGTCGCCGTAATCTACTCGAGGACGTCGTCCTCTAGCGTTATAAGCTAGAGGCCTATAGTAGATAGGCGTCCTACGTACCGGTCCTCCCGGTCCTAGAGGAGGAAGTAGATAAGATAGACGAAGGTCGCGATATACTAGTCGATACTCTTTCTTAGGATCCTTAGTAGCTAGTACGCGTTACTAGTCGACTATAGCTAGGGACTCTAGAGGAGGCTACTTGCGACGTTATTTAGAAGTAGGACGTAGTCGTAGCTCTACTAGAAGACCGACGCTATCTAGAGGTAGACTAGAGAGATCTCTACTAACTCCTTCTTTCCTAGGAGGATAGTAAGCGCCTAGAGGATATCGATAGCCTTCCTAGTATAGTAGAGTAGCTAGCTAGTCTAGAAGTCCTACTAGATAGCGCTTAGCGAGGAGGGCGATAGGGGAGATAGAAGGGGAAGCTTATAGCAATTCGGTCTAGGAAGACGCTAGGGTAATCCCTAGCGAGATATTCTATAAGCTACGTATATACGAGGCTATAATAGGTCGACGTTATAACTACTATAAGCGCGCTCGGATCGACTAAGATAGGAGAGGGGACGGTAGGGAAGGATATATAGGATAGGAAAGGATAGGAAGTAGGGAGCTCGACCTAGATATATATCGCTAGTCCGGTAATAATCCGCTATAGGATAACCTTCCCCTCGAGGATACTTGGCTTATATACCTAGTTAATATACCGATCTTTTAGATAGTACTTCGCCTCTATTACGAACTTCGCTTAGTCCTAGTCCTTAAATAGATACTTGTACCTAGCGACGGGATACTACTATTCCTAGATAGAAGGGAGGAGGTAGGCGTATAGGGACGGAAGGGGCTAGTCGAGGGCCTACTAGTATCCCTATAGCTTACGCGCTATACTAGCCTTAGGATAATAGGTAAGGAAGGTATCTATAGTTACTAAGGCGGTAACGATATCGTAGATATACTTCTTCTAGAGATAGATAGATACGTCGGTAGTAGCGGAGTAGTAGAGGTAGTAGATAACGAGGCGGGCCTTAGCGAACTACGAGAGCGATCTAAGAGGATAGACTATTTCTATAGATAGGACTATAGTAGAGTAATAGGAGATAGTAGACGGCTTAGGATAGATAGCGATCGATCGAGTTCGATACTTAATTTCTCGGTCGTACTCTAAATCTTAGTTAGAGCTATATATATAGATAGGATAGCTAAGGGATAGGACGAGTTTCTCCTAGTAGGTAACGAGAAGATAGATAGATAGAGGTCGACTAGGAATACGACTATATTACTCTAGTCCTATCCTAGCTATATATCCGTCGTCCCTTTAGCGTACTAGCTCTAGATAAGGGAAGGAGAGTCTCGAGAAGTCGAGGGTTTAGTAACGATAGGGACGACGGCCTAATAGATCCTAACTACTCGTAAGAGATCTCTATAGTTAAAGCGATACCTATATCGGTTAAGGGTTATCGCGATAGGTAGTAGACGATAGTAAATAAACGTAGACACGTTCTAAGTATATCTTACTAATAGGAGACTACTATAATATAGAAGGATACGGACGAAGGGAAAGGACGGGAGCTTAATATTCGATATATAAAGAAGTTATTATCGATCGGTATAGTCGAAATAGAAGACTTAAGAAAGTTATTATCGCTCTATATTCCGAGTTAATATTAGAGACTTTGCGTTATCGTCGATTATATAGATAAGGAAGGGATAGAGGATTTAAAGTTATCTCTACTCCCTATTAATCCCTATCTATTCGATATTAGAGACTTTATACTATCGTCGATCGTATAGAGGGGATTCCTCCTAGGATAGAGGATAGAAAGTTATCTTCGCTTCCTATATACTCTATCTAGTCAACGTCGAAGACTTTACGTTATCGTCGATCGTATAGATAACGAAGGGGCGAAGGGTTTAATAGCTAATCTTCTAAAGGATAGGGATCCTTTAACTACTAAGTAGAGGACGTAAGGGAATAATAGTTCTAAGTACGTTTTACCGATAGGTAGCGGAGAGACGACAATTATATAGAAGGATACGGACGTAATAAAAGGACGAGACTTCCTATATTCGATATACGAGACGCGAGCGATAGGAAGAAGTTATCGTTAATAGAAGTCGTTATCGATCGACGTCGATCCTAAGCTATTCGATAGACGAGACTTGGCTAGGCTAGTTATTCCTATTTACCCTATCCGTTCGTTATTAGAGACTTTATACTATCGTCGATCGTATAGATAAGATCCCTACTAGGACGGAGGATAGAAAGTTATCTTCGCTTCCTATATATCCTACCTATTCGATATTAGAGACTCTACGTTATCGTCGATTATATAGATAGGAAAGGGATAGAGGGTTTAATAGCTAATCTTCTAAAGGGTAGGAATACTTCGACTACCGAGTAGAGGATAGAAGGGAAGGACTAGAGCGAGTACGTTTTACCGATAGGTAGCGTAGAGATAAGAATTATATAGGAGTATATAGATATAATAAAAGGACGATAGATAAAAGGACGAGATTTCCTATATTCGATATATAAGACTCGAGTAATAGGAAGGAGTTATCGTTAAACGATACTTATCCTACCTATTCGATAGAAGTTATCGTCGATCGACGTATATCCTATCTATTTAATAGAAGTTATCGTCGATCGACGCCTATCCTAATCCGTTCGATAGACGAGACTTAGTAAGGCCGGTTATTCCTATCTATTCTACTAGTTCGATATTAGAGACTTTATATTATCGTCGATTATATAGATAGGAAAGGAACGGAGGATTAAATAGCTAATCTTTTAAAGGATAGGGGTTCTTCGACCGCTAAGTAGAGAACGTAAGGGACTAAATACTTACTTATTCTAAGTATAGTTTACTAACGGATAGTAGCGAGACGATAACTATATTAGAGGATACAAGTAAGAAGAAAGGACGAGACTATATAAAAGGACGAGATTTCCTATAACCGAAATATTCGATATACGAGACTCGATTAATAGGAAGATCGACGTCTATCCTAATCTATTTAATAAATAAAACGTAAGTTATCTTCGCTCCCTATTTTCCCTATCTATTCGATAGACGAAACTTTACTAGGGAAGTTATTCTCGCTTCCTATTTACCCTACCTATTCGATAGATAAGACTCTACTAAAGAAGTTATCTTCGCTTCCTATTTATCCTACCTATTCGATATATAAGACTCTATCTAGGAAGTTATCCTCGCTTCCTATCTATTCTACTAGTTCGATATTAGAGACTATATATTATTATCGATTATATAGATAAGAGGGGCGGAGGGTTAAACGTAGCTAATCCTCTAAAGGATAGGATCTATTTTTTTTTTATCGAGTACTAGGATAAGGAGGGATAAGGTTTAATTACCGATCGGATCGAGAGCTAGGATTCTACTTTCGGATAGGAGGTCTCTATATCTAGTAACTAGTTCGCGCTATATAGGCGAGAAGTAGTACTATAAGCGATAGGAGAGTATAGGATCTAGGGTATAGCGTAAGTAGTACTATAGACTTCGAGGAGTACCCTAAGGAACTATATATCTCGTATAGCGATTCCTAAGCGATCTCCCCTTACGATAAGATAATATCGCTAGGCGTATACGTTCTATAATACCGGATATTAATATTGCGGATTATAGGATCTAGCCGAATAGTATATAGAGGTACCGTTAGGATAGTACTAAGATCTAATACGACTATCGTAATAGCGACGTTAAGGGATAGATATCTAGCCCCTTAGGAAGGGAGCGGGTCCGCTAGCGTAGCCGCCCTAGGTCTACTAGACCGAGTAGTAACTAAGGGGAGTCGGTAAATAGAGGCGGTCTAGCCCTAGCGATATAGCTCGTCGCCTATATAGCGTAGGTAGCGTAGCGACTATCCTAAACGATCGGGCGCGTAATAGAGGCGATCTAGGAAGACTAACTAGAATCCGAAGCGGTCTAGGGAGTACGCTAGATAGGAGGGCGATCTAGGCCGAATTCGCCTCGTTAGGGCCGTAATAGGTACTAATTATAATAGAAGCGAATAAGCTCTTTATAGCTAACTTATAGAACGACTAGAGCGCGATAGGGAAAGGAGATATTAGTCTACTACTAAGTATCGAGGGACACGTCCTAAGGGAAAGCTCTAGCCCTCCCTATAAGGATTCTAGGCCTAACCGCTCTAACGAGGTACCTAGGCTATAGAATCGCTCGAGCCTCGATATAGTAGAAGGAGGAAGCTTACTACTAGTCTCGCTATTAACGGAAGTAGATAGCGACGACGCGAGCTAGGAGAGATAGTATAATATACTATTAGAGTATAAGCGGATTGTAGTCCTCTATAGCCTCCTAGTCCTAAGGATAGATAGATAGGAGAATAGTACGGTCGAGCGACTACCTATAGCCGGGACTCTAATAGAGGCAATACGCGACTTACTCGATTTCTCTATAAATACTAGTACGATAATAGTAATCGAACGTAAGATTCCTACGTATCTTCGTCTAATTAGTAGAAGGTAGGCTCGATATACGTTAGCTCGGATCTCGGATAGGCTATAGGGGCTTCCCTATTTTAGTCTATATACTACTAACTTATTATATAGTATATACCGAGTAATAACTAACTACTAGGGGAACGGGAGGTAGGGGGAGGGACGACGTAGGAGAAGGAACGTAAAGTAGTCTATAGACGCGATCTATCTCTAATATAGCCTTATTACGGATACCGATAGTCGAGTCGACGCGATAGGATCGCTAATGCGGTAGCGAGGGCTCCCTATATCGCCTTAGCGAGCTCGTTAGTATCCTAGACGTACGTCGAATAGGCCTTCCTAGAAGCGTTATCTATAGTCTACTAGGTCTACGACGTAAGCGACTAGACGAGCTCTAGTAATATTAGGCGAAAATACGTCCCGAACTAGTAGGAGCCGCTAGTAGGCTATCTCTCCTTCGCCTTACTAAGGAGCTTATAGAACTCGTCGGACTCTATTATTCTCTTCTTAGTAATAATCGTACGTATCCCCTCCTAGATAACGGACCCTCTCTACGCGACCGGCTATATCTACTTCTATAGTAGCGACTCGTCGTTATCCTCTTAGATAGTAGGCGGAAGCTTACGCTTCTAGGAAGGGAACGGCTCCTCCTCCTCCTCTATCTTCGCCTCCTCCTCCGCCTCCTCCTTCGCCTCTATCTCTATCTCCTCCTCTACCTTCGCCTCTATCTCCTCCTCCTCCTCCTCCTCCGCCTTCGCCTCCTCCTTCTCTACCTTCTCCTCCTCTATCTCCTCTATCTCCTCTCCCTCCTTCCCCTCTAAATCCGATACTACGATAGGCTCTAATAGCTAGGATACGTTCCCTACCTTAACCCGCCTCCGAGGCCCCCTCTTCTAGTATAGTCCTAGTAGCGGTCGATAGGCGATAGTCGAGGCCTACGCGCTCTCTAGCTCCCTTGCCTTTGCTTTTACTTCTACCTCCCTCGCCTCTACCTCCCTCGCCTTCGCCTCTACCTTCCTTACCTTTACTATCTATTATCGCTACTCCCGCTCCTCCGCCTCCCTCGCCTTATTCTACTTTACCTACTCCCTCTCTTCCTTCTCTAACTACCTCTAGCGCTAGGGAGTAATACTAAGTATAGTAGGATTATACGTTACCTACTCGAGGAGGTCCTATAGGATAAAGCTAGCCTCCTAGCCGTCGAGGATTACGACGACGTCGAGGAGGATTAGATATAGGACGGCTAGGATCCCCTTTAGGAAGAGCTACCTCTACTTAATAGGATCGCTATAGTAGTTAATCCGGAGACGGATATAGATATAGAACTACTCGAGTATATAGCTACGCTATACGAGTTACTTTAGGTACTTAAGGAGGTCCTAGGACTAGTATACGGGATCGTAGATTAGGCTAGCCCTCCTACCGGCTCCCTTCTAATCGACTACCTTGTAGCGCTTCGCTAGGAGGAGCTCTAGGTCCTTCTCGTAGAGGACCTTCTACTAATCCTTCCCCTAGCTATTAGCGATAGTATAGAGATAGTTAGCGATTAAGGTCTAGTACCTCTTCCTATAATCGATAGTATTATAGATATAGTCGGGAAGGATCTACTAAAACCCCTCCTTTATATAGATAGTAGAGTCGAGGAGTCCGAGGAATAGGGTAGCTTCGGGATCCTAGTAGATACTCTCGATAATCGACTAATACTCTAATAGGTAGGCCTCCTAGATACTAATTCTACGAGCCTCGTTAGCGAGATATTCCTAAAGGTTATAGAGTATCTATCGAGTAGTAGCCTTAGTAGTAATCGCCTTAAGCGCTATAGCTAGAGACTTAAGGACGCTAATAACCGACTACTAGATATTACTTCTAACTCTCCTTACCTTAGTATACTCCTCGACTAGAGGGCGATAGGTAGCTAGCCTACTAGTAAGGTCGATAGGGATATCTACTAAATTCCCTAGGCTAGAGTCGTAAGAAACGTACTACGTCTCGAGGGTAGTAAGAAGACTAGACTCGATAGTAGGGAAAGTAATATAGATAGGTATAAAGCGAACCGCTACTAAGCCCGCTATAGTATCCGCTATATTCGCTACGTCTACCGTATCCGCTATATCCGCTATATCCGCTATATCCGTTATATCCGACTAAGGATCTATAGAATAGTAAGCGAAGGGCTAAGGATAAGTAAGGGGAACTATACCTTCTATACCGACCGCTAGAGTACTAGCCTTATTAGTCGTAGCTACGCTCGCGTCTTCTCCTATATCTAGCTTAGCCTCCTCTCTATTATAGAGCGCTTTTTCGACTAAAGCTAAGGTCGCATCGATCGCTATTATATTACCCTCCTCCTAGATCGCGCTAAGGGATACTATAACTAGGAATAGCCTAGGGTCTATATTAGGGTTAACTAAGGCCGAATACTATCGCTACTACTTACTTCGCTATACTATAGACGTTAAGGATACTAACGAAGCGATAGGCTTATAGATAGGAAGGAGAGGAGTTGTCTAGCGTCCTATTAACTAGTAAGGCGGTATTCTCGAAGATAAGGACTACTAAGGTACGTAGTAAGCGAGGAGGAGGAAGCGATAGGATAGGTTAGAGAAGGAAGGTATCTATAGTAAGGCTAAAGGGAAAGGTATAGAGGAGAGGGAGGAGAGGGATAGCCTAGATATAGAGGAGTACGTATACTAGGCTAGATCGGGAAGGGACTATATTAGTCCTAAAAGTAGGGCTACGAGACCTAATACTAATTAGTCCGCTCGCTTACCGATTTAGGAATAACGAGGATACTCTCGAGGCCCTTACGTAGATCTTAACGCTAGTTAGCCTACTTACTCGATCGGATCGAGGATAACGTAGGGAGGGAAGTAGTAGCTCTCTCGGCGCCTAAGCTCGGCTAGGAATAGGATAGGCGAACGAGGGTCCTAGCTTAGATATAAGAGAGTATAGGAGCGGAGGAGGTTTAGCTTTGCGAGGCCTAGGGCTCGCATTCGGTAGATCGATCGATTAGCTTTATAGGCGCTTTAGCTTAGCTAGGGATAGGGTAGGGGGGCAAGTAAGCTAAAGGGAATATAGAGAGGTCCTTTTTTTTTCTATAAGCTAGGGCGCGAGGGCGGCGACTATCGATAGGAGGAACGCTATAGTAGTATAGCGAGCTATAGCCTCGTAGAGAGTTAGGATAGGGACGTAATAATAAGTTATTAGTTAGTACTACTAAGCGTTACTAGATAATAACTTAGCCGAAGCGATCCGAACCCGACGTCTACTAACGAGACCTTTAGGCAATATACGAAGGTAGTAGTATCCTACTTAGCCTACGACGCCTATAGAATCTATAAGGCTAGCGAAGGAGGGGGCGTAGTTCCTCCCTTTTCCCTTTAACCTAGGTAGGCTATAATTTTCCTTTAGGGTTTTATTAAACGTTAAATACTAGGATTAGTATAGTAATATCGATCTCCTAATCTATCGACTCGATAACCTTTCTCTAAATCGATACTAGTATTTTTCTCCTCTAACGAGCCTCTAAGCGATACTAGTCTCGCTCCGATACGAGCGATTTAGTTACCTCGCTAGCGCTAAGAATTGCCCTATCCTCTCTACTAGCGAACGGAAAGGTAGATAGAGGAATAGAGTAGAAGGAGGATAGAGCTACTCTAATACGATTAGTCCGTCTTTCCTTTCCTTCCTTTTCCCCTCGATTCGAAGAGAATATAATTTTAATCTAGGTTTTCGTAGAATATAGAATATAAAGTAGATAACGAAGATATCGGTCTCCTAATCGATCGAGGCGAGGAGCCTACTTTAAACCGATAATAGTATTTTTCCCTTTCTAGGAGTCTCTAGACGATACTAGTCTCGCTCCGGTACGAGCGGTTCGGTAAGGTTACTAGCGCTAAGATTTACCCTAATCCTAACCCTAGGGCCCTCGCGTATAGCGCTCGTCTATAGATCCTCCTAACCGAGATACGATATCTTCCGGTTACGCGATACTAGGATACTACCTATCTATCCGAACGTACGGCGAGGCTCGTTATAGATCTCTATAACCTCCTAGCCGGTAGACGTCTCGACTATATAGCCTAGTATAGAGGGCAATATCGTATCGGTAGCGATTAGAGCCGACGAGGCTACTATATTATAAGATATATCGACTATAGGACGTATCTATAGATCCTAGGGATAACGTTATAATAACTTATTTACTCTAGGTAAGATAGCCGGCCGCGTCCTTAACTATAGAGAGGGGTAGCGAGGTAAGGGCCCGCTATCCTTTACCTCCGTTAGATCCGATCCCTAATTAGAGATATTCTCGAGATATCCTCTCTCCTTTTCGATACTATTCTTTACTATATTTAGTATCTTCTAGGCTATCTCGTATCTATTAATTATCTTAACTTTGTTTACTAGTCGTAGCGTATCTAGTCTATCTTATAACGCTTATTCGAGGTAGTCGTAGAGGTACGTTTTATAGGCTACGTAGAAGATCGACTAGATATACTATTATATATTAGTAGCGATTTACTCGAGGTTAGATAGCCGGCCGCCCCCTCCGCGTTAGATCCTATAGCTATTGTATCCTCTACCGTAGAGAGGGGTAGTAAGGTAAGGACCTACTATCCTTTATAATCCTAAGCAATCCCTAATTAGAGATATTCTCGAGATACTCTCTCTCCTTTTCGATACTATTCTTCGCTATATTTAGTATCTTCTAGACCGTCTCGTATCTATTAATTATCTTAACTTTATTTACTAGTCGTAGCGTATCTAGTCTATCTTATAACGCTTATTCGAGATAGTCGCGGAGGTACGTTTTATAGGCTATATAGAAGATCGATTAGGTATACTATTATATATCGGTAGCGATTTACTCGAGGTTAGATCGCTAGCCGCCCCCTCCGCGTTAGATCCTATAGCTATCGTACCCTCTACTACGGAGAGGGATAGCGAGGTAAGGACCCGCTATCCTTTATAACCCTAAGCGATCCCCGATTAGAGATATTCTCGAGATATCCTCTCTCCTTTTCGATACTATTCTTCGCTATATTTAGTATCTTCTAGGCCGTCTCGTATCTATTAATTATCTTAACTTTATTTACTAGTCGTAGCGTATCTAGTCTATCTTATAACGCTTATTCGAGATAGTCGTAGAGGTACGTTTTATAGGCTACGTAGAAGATCGACTAGATATACTATTATATATTAGTAGCGATTTACTCGAGGTTAGATAGCCGGCCGCCCCCTCCGCGTTAGATCCTATAGCTATTGTATCCTCTACCGTAGAGAGGGGTAGTAAGGTAAGGACCTACTATCCTTTATAATCCTAAGCGATCCCTAATTAGAGATATTCTCGAGATACCCTCTCTCCTTTTCGATACTATTCTTCGCTATATTTAGTATCTTCTAGGCCGTCTCGTATCTATTAATTATCTTAACTTTGTTTACTAGTCGTAGCGTATCTAGTCTATCTTATAACGCTTATTCGAGGTAGTCGTAGAGGTACGTTTTATAGGCTATATAGAAGATCGACTAGGTATACTATTATATATCGGTAGCGATTTACTCGAGGTAAGATAGCTAGCCGCCCCCTCTACGTAAGATCCTATCGCTATCGTACCCTCTACTATAGAGAGGGGCGACGAGGTAAGGATCCGCTATCCTTTATAACCCTAAGTAACCCTTAATTAGAGATATTCTCGAGATGTCCTCTCTCCTTTTCGATACTATTCTTCGCTATATTTAGTATCTTCTAGGCTATCTCGTATCTATTAATTATCTTAACTTTGTTTACTAGTCGTAGCGTATCTAGTCTATCTTATAACGCTTATTCGAGGTAGTTATAGAGATACGTTTTATAGGCTACGTAGAAGATCGACCGGATATACTATTATATATCGATAGCGATTTACTCGAGGTAAGATAGCTAGCCGCCCCCTCTACGTAAGATCCCGTCGCCGTCGTACCCTCTACTATAGAGAGGGGTAGCGAGGTAAGGACCCGCTATCCTTTATAACCCTAAGTAACCTCTAATTAGAGATATTCTCGAGATATCCTCTCTCCTTTTCGATACTATTCTTCGCTATGTTTAGTATCTTCTAGACCGTCTCGTATCTATTAATTATCTTAACTTTGTTTACCGGTCGTAGCGTATCTAGGCTACTAAGAAGATCGACTAGATAGACTATTATACGTCGGTAGCAATTCGCTCGAGGTAAGATCGCTAGTTATGCCCTCTATATAAGATCCCTATAGCTATCGCGCCCTCGGCTATAGAAAGGGGTAGCGAGGTAAGGACTACTATCCTTTACCTCTATCGAACCCTACGCTATATATAAGATATTCTCGAGATACTTCCTTCCTCTTCGATCCTCTTCTTCGTCGTATTTAGGTCCTTCTTCTAGACTATCTTAGATCTATAGATAATCTTAACCTTGTTTACTAGTCGCTACGTATCTAGTCTATCTTTTAATCCTCGTTTAAGGCCGTCGTTTAGGTATATTTAGTAGGCTTCGTAGAAGAGCTCTATGCCTTTCTACTATACGAAGTTAACGACCTCTTCTTTCCTCCGGCTAGCTACTACCTTATCGCTAGGGAGCTCGATAAACATAAGATCTATAGTAGACTTACTCCGTAATATAGGTTCGATTATACGGGACTTACTATTATCCGTTAAGTCTACGATAGGAGGCGCTATTCCTATAGTTAGACCCTATAGTCGAGACTATCGAGGGACCGATACGTTATAGTATAGCTCCTTCCTTACTCGAGGTCTATCCTTAGGATCGTCTTAAGATACGGTAGACGATCTAGTATCCTCGCTATCGCTATCTCCGATTATAAATTAGATATCGATTCTTTATCTAGCTATCTAGAAAGATAACCCTACGGAGATAGTTTAAGTCTATATACTTACTTCGATAGAGTAGCGTCTCGATACGGCGTCTAAGAAGGTAGGAATAAGTTAGAGAAGAATAGGATTAAAAGCGGAAGAGAGTTAGTAGCTAAAGCTAGTCGTATTCGTAAGTACGACTTATATATAGTACTTAAAGAAAGGATATTCCTACTATAAGTACGCGAGCTATCTCGCCCTAATACAAGCGATCTAGTTATCTCGCTAGCGCTAAGATTTCCTTCTATCCTTTCCGCTAATAGGCTTTAGATAGCGAATAGAGGAAAGGGTATAGGGATAGAGCGGAAGGGGGGCGAAGCTACTCTAATACTATTCGTTAGTCTTCTCTTTCCTTCCTTTCTCCCTCGATCTAAAGAGGATATAATTTTAATCTAGGTTTTTATAGAATATTAAATATAAAGTCGACGACGAAGATATTAGTCTCCTAATCGATCGAGCCGAGGAGCTCCCTTTAAACTAATATCGCTATTTTTTCCTTTCTAGAAGCCTCTAGGTAACGCTAGGCTCGCCCCGGTACGAGTGGATTAGTAAGCTTACTAGCGCCAAGACTTACCCTAATCCTAACCCTAGGGCCCTTACGTATAGCCTTAATCTATAGATCCTCCTAACCGAGATACGATATCTTCCGCTATCCGTTAGCTAACTAGAGGTTACGCTATACTAGGATACTACCTATCTATCTAAACGCGTAGCGAGGCTCGTCGCGGATCTCTATAACCTTCTTACCTATAGACGTCTCGACTATACGGCCTAGTATAGAGGGCAATATCGCATCGATAGCGATCCTATTAGGGAGCGTAGTCTAGGAGGCGCTAATAATCTAAAGATCTAAGTCGAAGAGCGAAATAAATTAGGTTAAGTAAATCGGTATAGTAGCGATCTTAATAGGATAGACTACGAAGAAGAAAAGAAGGAAGCCTTAGAGGGAGACCCTTCCTCTAAATACTCTACGTCGCGCTTGCCTTTACTTACCTAAGATAGGTTAGTCTACTTGTTTACTATCTAGGACCCTTTTACTAAAGGGACCCTATCTTACCTATCGCTCTCTATACGCGTATCTATGTTCTACTTATCTATACTATTCTAAATCGTCTTGTTTAGTACGGATCTATCTATTAGTTATATAGATATACTTTGTCCGAAGTCCTAGCTAGAGGGGAGGTCTAGCTTTAGTATAGTATATCTAGCCTAGGCGCTAAGACAAACTCGTCTAGACGTTACCCTATAGTATAGAGGCTACTATTAGCTAGTTTTATATAATAACTAGGGTTCCTCGGTAGCTACTATAATAGATCCGAGCCTACGAGACTACCGTTATATTAGATACATCGACTATAATAGTTTATATTTAGGACGTACTAGCGATATTATAGCGGTAGATACCTTACTCTCCCTCGACTCGCGCTACGAATCCTTTTAGCCTAAGACTAGCTCGGATACCGGCTATAGAACGGGTTCCGTAGGGCGACGTTATAATAACTTATTTAACAGTAATACTAAGCGTTACCGGATAATAACTTATCCCTTACGCTAGGAAACCTTCGACTTCGTATAGGCGAGGAAGGATACTTATAGTCCTAATCGGAGGGATACTCTAGCCTCGGATATACGATCTCTCCCTCGGTAGCTCTACGCTAGGCTACCTACTACGCCCCTAGCGTTAGACCTCCGTAGCTACTATATCCTTAACTATAGAGAGGAACGACGAGGTAAGTATCCGCTACCCTTTACCTCTATCCTATCCGACGCCCTATTTCGCTCTTCCGAGTTACTAGTTAATAGGATAAATAGAACCCTACTTATATTTCGTTTATTGAGACTTCGAAGGAAGTATAGGTAGCGTATTCTCGAGATTCTCTTTCTCCTTTTCGATACTATTCTTCGCTATATTAAGCTCCTTCTAGACCGTCTCGTATCTATTTATAATCTTTACTTTAATTACCGGTTACGGTATATCTCGTCTATCTTTCAATCCCCCTTCGAGGCTATCGTAGAGGTACGTTTTGTAGGCTTCGTAGAAGAGCGACTAGATATACTATTATCCGTCGGTAGCGATTTACTCTAGGTTAGATAGCTAGCCGCGCCCTTCGCGTAGGACCTCTCTCCCTATTATACTCTTAACTATAGAGAGGGGCGGAGAGGTAAGTATCTACTACCCTTTACCTCTATCTAACCCTACGTCCTATCTCGCTCTTCCGAGTCGCTAGTCGATAGGATAAATAAAACCCCGTTTATATTTCGTTTATTAAGACTCTAAAGGAAGGATAGGTAGCGTATTCTTAAGATTCTCTTTCTCCTTTTCGATACTATTCTTCGCTATATTAAGCTCCTTCTAGACCGTCTCGTATCTATTAATAATCTTAACTTTAATAGCCGGTCGTAGCTAGCCTAGTCTATCTTTTAGCCCCTATTCGAGATTATCGTTTTAGCGCGCTTTATAGGCTTTATAGAAGCTAGACTTCGTTTCCCGGTTAGAGTATATCTAGTCTATCCTTTAACGCTTAGTCTAGGTTTACTACCTTTCTACTTTACGAAGTCGAGGACCTCTTCTCCTTTTATCTAGCTAATCCCGACCTTGTCGCTAGGAAGCTCGATAAATATAAGATCTATAGAGGATAAGGTCCGTAATATACGGTACTTAGGGTAATCCGTAAGGTCCCTAATAGAAGATACTAGACCCTATAGTCGAGACTATCGTAGGACTAATACCTTATAGCGTAGCTCCTTCCTTACGAGAACCTATCCTTAGAACTATCTTAAGGCGCGATAGATAATCCGGTATCCTTACTATTACTATCTTCGATTATAAATCGGATATCGATTCTTCGTAGAGCTATCCTAAACGATAACTCTATAGATATAGTTTATATCTATATCCTTACTTTAGTTAAATAGTATCTTAATCCGGCGTCTTAGATCGGGTTCGGGTTTACGTAATAATAACTTATCCGACGGTAATACTAAGCGACCCTAGGTAATAACTAATTACTCGCGCTAGGAAATATTCTACTTCGTATAGGCAAGTAGGGGATACTCGTAGTCCCGATCGGAGGGATACTCTACCCTTAGGCATATGGCTACCGACGACGTCCCTAGCGTTAGACCTCTATAGCCGTCGCGTCCTCGACTAGGGAGAGGGCCGGCGAGGTAAGAACCTACTACCCTTTACCTCGGTCGTGCCCTATAAGGAGTACTAAGGGTAGGCGCGAGATAGACCGATTCGATATAGAGAAATTACCTATTAAGATAGCCGACTACGTCCCTAGTATTAGACCTCTATAGCCGTTACGTCCCTAACTAGGAAGAGGGCTAACGAGGTAAGAACCCGCTATCCTTTACCTTAGTCGTATCCTATAAGGAGTACCGAGGGCGGGCGCGAGATAGACCGATCCGATATAGAGAAATTACCTATTAAGATAGCCGACTACGCCCCTAGCGTTAGACCTCCGTAGCTATCGCGTCCCTAACTAGGAAGAGGGCTAGCGAGGTAAGAACCCGCTATCCTTTACCTTAGTCGTATTCTATTAGGAGTACCGAGGATAGGCGCGAGATAGACTAATCTAATATCGAGAAATTACCTATACCGATCTCGGCGATAGAGCTAGAGGTACGGCTAGCGATACCGAGCTAGTAGGCCTAAACTAGAAGATACTAATCTAAAACAATCGATAGCTCTAGGTAATGCGGCCGACTACGTCCCTAGTATTAGACCTTCGTAGCTATCGCGCCCTCGACTACGAAGAGGGATAGGGAGGTAAGAACCTACTATCCTTTACCTCTACCGAACCCTACGCCCTATTTCCCCCTTCCGAGTCGCTATTCGATAGGATAAATAAAATCGTATTTAAATTTCGTTTATAAGGAAGTATAGGCAAGATACTCTTTCTCCTTCTCGATACTATTCTTCGCTATATTTAGCTCCTTCTAGACCGTCTTAGATCTATCGATAATCCTAACGTTGTTTACCGATCGCGGCGTATCTAGTCTATCTTTTAACGCTCGGTCGAGGTCGTCGTTAAGGGACATTATATAGGCCTCGTAGAAGACCTCTATATCTTTCTACTATATAAAGTCGAGGACCTCTTCTTCTTTTATCCGGCCGATCCCTACCTAGTTAGTAGAGATATTCGATTACGCGATCCTTACTATAATCCGTTAAGTCTACGAGTAGGGGCGCTAGACTCTATAGGCGAGACTATCGAGGGACCGATACCTTATAGCATAGCTCCTTCCTCGACTATCCTAAGGTATAGTAGATAATCTAGTATCCTTATCGTCGCCGTCTTCGATTATAAATCGGGCGCCGATTCTATATCGAGCTATCCCGAAAGATAACCCGATAGATATAGTTCAAGTCCGTATACTAGCTTTAGTAGAATAGTATCTTAATCCTATATCTAGGATAGGGTTTCTATAATACGGCTCGGACATCGGCTATAGAACGGACTCCGTAGAGCGACGTTATAATAACTTATCCGATAGTAATACTAAGCGTTACTAGGTAATAACTAATTACTCGCGTTAGGAAATATTCTACCTCGTATAGGCGATCTTCGTATAGACCTATAATTCTAAATATCTTCCTATTAGCCTCTCTATCCCTCGAGGCGCTTTAGGTATTCTAATTATAATAAACTCCCTAATCCTAACCCTTACTCTATTATAGTCCGTCTTATCTTCTCGTCTTTTCTAGGTATCTATTAATACCTCGAATCTCCTAGAAGCTAAACTATCGATCGTCGTTAAGGTCCTCCTATAGTATATCTTTAGTATAAGCTATTCGATATATCTAGAATAGCGTATCGGAGAGGTATCGACTAGAGTAGAACGGGCCGAATATGTACTAAATATAGTATATAGGCTAGCTATTACTAGATACGTTCCTAAAGTAGATAGCGCGGACCTTATACTTCTCCTTAAGGGCCTAGAGGAAAGTCTATTATATATAGGGCGGGAATGTATTAGTAGGCTTAGGTCTAATAGTACCTTCTTTAGCCGCGTAGTTATAGATAAGGAGGTAGTATCCTTGCTTACGTAGAAGCTATACGACCGCGATAGCCTAAGTATACTATACGTTCTAGTTATACTACTTCCGCCTCCTAACGGAGTATATAGTAGCTATAGTAGAGAGTACGATCCTTACGGTTAGTATACTACTATCTAGTCTCTTTATTTTCGCCTAGATAAAGCCTTTAAAAGTGTCGTCCGTACTACTATTAAAATCCCCCTTCTACTTCCCTATAGCGAAGCTAATATTACGTAGATAAATATAGATATACTTATTCCTATATCGCTACCGGGCTTCTTCCTAAATCCGAGTAAGGAATCTATCGAGAGCTAGGATCGTAGTAAGGATCTCGGTATTAGTCTAGCGATAGTCTCGCTAGATCTACTAGTAGGTCGAGCTAGATAGGAAGAGGAAGGCGTATAGGAAGGAGCGGATGCCTTCTACCTATAGCGATAGCGCTAATTATAGAACGGGTATGTTAGTCGGCGCTCGTAGTAGTATACGCTAGATTGCGGACATATAGCCTCCTTTTAGATCCTATCTACTAACCCTAAGCTTCCTATAACTCGTACGTTTACTATACGAATCCCTATAAAACAATATCTATCCTATAGCGTATTTCGATACGATATAGGATCTATCGAGAAATTTTTAGTATAGTATCTATATACTATATTACCGGCCTCTTAGCGCTAAGGCTCGTAGCCTTGCCTAATTAGCCGGATTTAACTTTGCTCTAGACTAGTAGACGTCTATCGAGCGACGGAAATAACGTTTAGTATATCGTTTCCTACGTATATACTTAATCGTCTTTGTATATATTAGAGTAGTAGTAATTGCGCCGAATCGATAGTCTCGTCTCTTTTGTATATCTTCTACTCTCCTCGCTCTCTATCCCTCTTATAATAGAGGATAGGGCGGAAGATAGGTAGTTCGAATAAGTTCGGCCTCTTAGTATAAGGAGGGACTAAGGGTTCTCGTAATAAAATACGGGAGAAGTACGTACGCGCGGCTAGAGGAGGGACTAAGGCTTCTCGTAATTATATAGCGCTTTAGAGAAGTACGTACTCTAAGCTATAGAGTTAAGGAATTAAACCCTCTACCCTAAACTAAACTCTCTAACCTAACCTAAAACCCTTACCGCTTCGAACTCTTAAGTATAGACTATGTAGTAACCGAGTATAAAGGCTATAGTCGGATAACGTCTCTAGTTAGTATTGTCTAAAACGTTGTCTACGAGACTCCGCTACGTAAGGTTAATAGCGTAGGTAGTCGGTAAGCCTCTAAGACCGGTAGGAGTAGCCTCTTACTAGATCGTAGTATCCGTATTATCCCTCTAAAGCTTACGCGCTATATAAATCTTAGAGATAGTATAACTAGAGTAAGTAGCCGTTTCGTCGATAGGATTATTCGTATAACCTCGAAGCGATAAGTCGAAGGTACTAAGGAACCGGCCTAGTATACTACTACTATCCGTAATAATTTAGCGTAAATCGTTCTAGAGATAGGTACGCTCCCCTTTAGCTAGTATAATTACCCTTTCGTCCTCCCTTTACGTCGTAGCTATCGTCTATTCTTCTAACTTGTCCTATCCGCTATTAGGACTAACTAAGCGCTAGCTAGTAACGATCGTATTATAAGGCATGCCCTAGATATACTAACTAGGTAAAGGAGCGTCGAAATAAACTATAAGACGATCCCCTAGTACGAGTAGTATCTAGAGATAAGTAATAACGAGAGGGCGACTATTAGGCTTAAAGTAGTTAAGGGCGAAGTAGACGAGTACAACGTCGAATCCCTCCTTATAGGTAGCGAAAGCCTTAACCTCGGTAGGGATACTAGCCTCGCGAATATCGCCTTCCTAGTAGTAATCCCTATATAGTTCTAGGAAGCGGTAGTAAAGCTTAGTGTCTACCTACGCGAGTAGCGTACTACTCTTATTAGTAAAGAATATAGGAGGGTTCTTTCTACTAAGGACTTCGTAGGCGAGTAAGCTAGCGAGACTAGGTCTATACGTAACGTCGAGTATACTCTCGCTAGGCTAAATATCTACGAGCCTTACTATACGCTAGTAGGATTCCGCTCTAGGCTATACTTCTACTATATAGGTCTATATAGTATTCTAGATATCGTAGTAGCCGTTTCGCGCTAGCCGTATACTACTATAGATACTAGTCTAAAGGGTTATACCGTTAATAGTTAGTATATAGTTAACGGTCTACGCTATAGGCAAATAGGTCCGCGGTTTAGGTAAATAGATCTATAACGCTATTATAAGGGCTCCTTACGAGAGAGTTAGTAGATTAGGAATACTCTAGATAGAAGTATACTTATAGATCGTAACCGAAGTCTTAGAGTATAGAAGATTCTTAAGAGGATATTATCGCTCGAAGAATAGTAGGAAGAGGTCTCGGAGAGGGCGAATAGTAACGGACTATACTCGAGGTTAGTTAGTAGTAGTAGAAAGGAGAGAGGGTTTATAATCGAGGATAGGGTTCCTTAAGAATACTTATAGTTAGCTCGAGCGCCCGATAAGTAAGGAAAGCTACGAGGTAGCGGCGACTATATAACGTAAAGGTTACGTAGTAAGGGGACAAGTAAAGGATCTAGGAGTAGGCGCTACGAGGTAGCGGTAGCGGTATAACGTAAAGGCTAGGCGGTTAGGGAATAAGCGAAGGATCTAGGGATAGGCGCTCTAGGATAGCGGTAGCGGACTAACGTAAAGGTCGCGTAGTAAGGGAATAAGTAAAGGATCTAGGAGTAGGCGCTACGAGGTAGCGGCGACGGTATAACGTAAAGGCTAGGCGATTAGGGAACAAGCGAAGGATCTAGGGATAGGCGCTCTAGGATAGCGATAGTAGTATAATATAAAGGTCGTATAGTTAGGGAATAAGTAAAGGATCTAGTCGAAGGGGGGAACTACTAGGCTAGGGCGGCGGTATATCGTAAAGGTTACGTAGTAAGGGAATAAGTAAAGGATCTAGGAGGAGGCGCTAGTAACGATCTAATCGTAGAAGGCGAGTAGTAAGCTATTCGAGGGGTAAGGCTTAAAGGATCTCGTCGAAGGCGCTAGGAATAATCCGAGAGTAGTCGAGGCTCGTAGAAGGCACTAGCGACGATAAGATAATAGAGAGAGATCCGAGGATAAGGGTAAGGATAAGGGTCGAACCCTAACCCTAATTATACGATAGGGTTTGTACTAATGTCCGTTACTACGATAGGGTTAGGGTTACTATCGACGTTATTATAATTTAACTATACTTAGGTATTGTCCTTCTAGTAATTACCTTCGTTCTACTCCTATAGGACTATAATCCTTAATGTCTTATAGATAGATAGCTCGAGCCGTCCGACCTACTCTAGTCCTCTTCCCTATAGCTAACTTATTAGTCGGTATAGCTTAGCGATACCGACTAATAACTAAGCTATCCTAGCTACGTCCCTTCCCTATAATCTCGCTAAGCGGGGGGTAGACGGTATACCGAGATAGCGGTCGGTCGGGAAAGAATCTCTATAGCTTAGTTAGAGCCTCGTTATTCGTAGAGTTTACTATAGCGATCCTAGGCTCTATAATATACGTAGCGCTATCGATAGCTTATATCTCCTATCCGGTAGCGGCCCTTCCGTCGTAGACGAGAAGAGCTTTCTTATAGATCTATAGAGTATTAAAACGATTCTCGTAGTAGAGATCGGACTATATAAGATAATAGTCTCTATAAGTAAGTACTCTAAAGCTATCCTATCGCTTCTTATAGGTCCGTAGGACGCCTCTTCGACTTCTATAGTAGATATCGGACCGTATTAGATTATAGTCTCTATAGGTAAGTACTATAAAACTATCCTCTCGCTTTCTCGTAGGTCCGTAGCGCGCCTCTACGACTCCTATAGCGGATATTATAGTCTCTACGAGGGAAGACGAGAGGGCGCGGTAGTTCTAGACGGGTTTCTACTTTAGGAAGGTAGACGGTATCTCTTGTAAGAGGTCGTACGTACGGAGCTAGTCTCCTAATCCTAACCCTAAACTCCGAGGAAGTATCTATCTAAGATTAATATCCTTAAAATAGCTAAAAATAGGTAGGTCTAAGAAGACTAGCCTCTCTATAGTAGAACTAGACCCTAGAGGTATAAGGAAGTACTAAGGCTTCTCGTAATTTAAGTAGAGGAGAGAGGAGTATATTTCTATTAAAAGAACGCTTTTACGAAGTACGTATTCTAGGCTATAGGATTAAGAAATCAAACCCGAACTCTATAATAGCTAACCCTATCCCTTAACTATAGAGAAAGCTATAACCTCGCTATTTTCCCCCTTTAAGTATAGACTATATATATATCGTATATAAAGACTATAGCCTTATACTTAGTAGGACGTCTAACTCTAAGTCGGGGATACTCGAGGGCGCTATAGAGTACGAAGCGCCGCGCTACGTTAAGGTCGCTTATAGTTAGTAAGCCTCCTAGACTAGTAGGCGTAAGGATATACTATATTATTATCTAATTCCTATTAACTATAGGGTTCGATAGGTCGTAGGCGGTTACGAAATCGCTAGGTATATCGCTACCCTCTATAATAATTCGGCGTAAATCGTTCTAAAGATAGGTATAGTTATCTCTAGTTACGAGAGTCGTCTAGTTAACCTAAGGCGGCGTCGTACCTATTGTCTATTTTCCCAAATCGGCCTAATCGGTATCGCGACTAACTATGTACTAGCTAGTAGCTATTACGTCGTAAGGCTTGCCCTAGCGATCCCGACTAGGTAACGAAGCGTCGAACTAGACGACTATATAACCTCCTAGCGCGAGTAGTATCCGAAGATAAGTAATTACCCGAGGGCGACTATCGGGCTCGAAGTAGTTAAGGAAGAGGTATACTAGGACGACGTCGAACCCATTCTCGTAGTTAGTAAAAGCCTTAATCGTAGTAGGGGTATTTACCTCCTAAATATCGCCTTACTAGTAGTAATAGCTACGTAGTTCCGGGAAGCGATAGTAAAGCTCGTAGTCTACTATAGCGAGTAGCGCGCCGCTCGCATTAGTAAAGAATATAGGAGGGTTCTTTCTACTAAGGACTTCGTAGGCGAGTAAGCTAGCGAGACTAAGTCTATACGCGACGTCGAGTATACTCTCGCTAGACTAAATATCTACGAGCCTTACTATACGCTAGTAGGACTCTCCTCCGTTCTAGTATTCTTCTATAGAGCGCGTAGTATCCTAGTATTCGTCTATAAAGCGTAAGGTAGAGCTAGGAGTAGTATAGGGTTCGGTAGTCGGCTTCGTCTTATAGTAATAGTATTCCTAAAGTATTATATAGTTAACGGTCTACGCGATAGGCAAACTAGATAGTGCCGCCATAGTAAGGGCTCCTAAGGAGAGGGTTAGTAGACCGGAAATGCTCTATAGGAGGTCTAGACAAAAGTATACTTACCGATCGTAACTAGGATCTAGAAGAGGTACTAGGTAGGGAGCGCTAAAGGCTCTAAAGAGGATATAATAGTATAGAGGCTAGAAGAACAATCGGAAGAGTTATCTTAGAGGACTAATCGTAACTAACTACGCTTAAGGTTAGTTAGTAGTAGTAGAAAGGAGAGAGGGTTAATAATCGAGGTTAAGGTTCCTAAAGAGTACTTATAGCTAGCTCGAGCGCCCGATAAGTAAGGGAAGCTACGAGGTAGTAGTAGCTATATAACGTAAAGGTCGCGTAGTAAGGGAATAAGTAAAGGATCTAGGAGTAGGCGCTACGAGGTAGCGGTAACGGTATAACGTAAAGGCTAGGCGGTTAGGGAATAAGCGAAGGATCTAGGAATAGGCGCTCTAGGATAGCGGCGGTAGTATAACGTAAAGGTCGCGTAGTCGGGGGATAAGTAAAGGATCTAGTCGAAGGGGGAAACTACTAGGCTAGGGTAGTAGTATATCGTAAAGGTCGCGTAGTAAGGGAATAAGTAAAGGATCTAGTCGAAGGCGCTAGTAACGATCCGATAGCGGTCGAGGCTCGCGGAAGGCGCTTATAACGGTAAGATAATAGATAGAGATACTAGGGTTAGGGCTAGGATTAGGGTCGAACCCTAATCCTTATTATATAGTAGGGTTCGTTCTAATATCTATAGTAACTATTACTATCGACGTTGTTATAATAGACTAATTTAACTATACTTGGCTATTATAGTTCTTCTAGTAATAGACTCCGTTTACTTCCTTAGAACTATTATCCGTAATATCTTATAGATAGATAGCTCGAGCTCTCCGACCTACCCTAGTCCTCCCTCCCTATAGCTAACTTATCTATCGGTATTACTTAGCGATACTAACCGATAACTAAGCTATCCTAGTTCCGGTTCTCTCCTAGTAGCTCTACGCTAGGATACTAACTACGCCCCTAGCGTAAGATATCTATAGCCGCTAAGCCCCTAACTACGAAGAGGGGTAGGGAGGTAAGTATCGGCCTCCCTTTACCTCGGTCGAACCCTATAAGGAGTACCTAGGGTAGGCGCGAGGTAGACCGATACGATACGGTAGGTACTACTAGTAGCGCCGAGCTAGTAGGCCTAAAGCTAAAGATACTATACTAGTAACGATCGACGACTCTACGTAAGGCTACTAACTATACCTCTAGCGTTAGACCTTCGTAGCTATCGCGCCCTCTATTATAGAGAGGGATAGCGAGATAAGAATCCGCTTCCCTTTACTATAGTCGAACCCTATAAGGAGTGCCTAGGGCGGGCGCGAGATAGACCGATCTGATATCGAGAAATTACCTATACCGATCTCGGTAGTAGAGCTAGGGATACTACTAGCGGCGCCTAGCTAGTAGGCCTAAAGCTAAAGATACTATACTAGCGACGATCGACGACTCTACGTAAGGCTACTAACTACGTCCCTAGCGTTAGACCTCCGTAGCTATTACGTCCTCTACTATAGAGAAGGGTAGTAAGGTAAGAACCCGCTATCCTTTACCTTAGTCGAATCCTATAAGGAGTACCTAGGGTAGGCGCAAGATAGACCGATCCGATATCGAGAAATTATCTATACCGATCTCGGTAATAGAGCTAGGGACACTACTAGTAGCGCCTAGCTAGTAGGCCTAAAGCTAAAGATACTATAGTAGCGACGATCGACGACTCTATATAAGGCTACCGACTACGTCCCTAGTATTAGACCTCTATAGCTATCGCGTCCTCTACTATAGAGAGGGGTAGTAAGGTAAGAATCCGCTATCCTTTACCTTAGTTAAACCCTATAAGGAGTACCTAGGGTAGGCGCGAGGTAGACCGATCCGATACGTAAGGCACTACTAGCGGCGCCGAGCTAGTAGGCCTTAAGCTAAAGATACTATACTAGCGACGATTAACGACTCTACGTAAGGTAGCTAGCTACGCCCCTAGCGTTAGACCTTCGTAGCTATCGCGCCCTCGACTATAGAGAGGGGCGGTAGGGTAAGAATCTACTATCCTTTACCTTAGCCGAATCCTACTTAGCTCGAGCTCTCTAACCTACCCTAGTCCTTTCCCCTATAGCTAACTTATTAGGCGGTATGGCTTAGCGTTACTAACTAATAACTAAGCTATCTAGATCCGGTCCTTCTCTACTATCCTAGTTACGCTCCTCTTCTAGAATCTCTCTAAGTAGGGGACCGATAGTACGCCGAGATAGCGGTCGGGATTAGATAGGGGTCCCTACGATAGCGGTCGGGCTAGTCGGTTAGGATATCGGTTAGTAGATACGATAGTTAGTTAGGAGGTAGTCGGTAGGTACGGTCGGGAGTCGAGATAGTTAGTTAGGAAAGGATCTCCGTAGCTCAATTAGAGCCTCGTTATTCGTAGAGTTTATAGCGATCCCGAGCCCTACAATGTACGTAGTACTATCGAGGGCTTAATCCTCCTACCTAGCGGCGGCCCTTCCGTAGTAGACGAGTAGAGCTTTCTTATAGGTCTATCTATAGAGTATCGATACGATTCTCGTAGTAGAGATTAGACTATAGTAGATAATAGTCTCTACCGGTAGGTACTATACTAGGTACTATTAGTATAGAAGAGCTTTCTCGTAGGTCTATAGGGCGCCTCTACGACTCCTATAGCGGATATCGGATATCGGACTATATAAGATTATCGTCTCTATAAGAGAGAACCCTAAACTATTCTAACGCTTTCTCGTAGGTCCCTATAGCGCCTCTACGATTTCTATAGTAGATATCGGATATTAGACTATATAAGATTATAGTCTCGGCGAGTAAGTACTATAAAACTATCCTTACGCTTTCTCGTAGATCTATAGGACGTCTTTGCGATTCTCGTAGTAGATATTAGACTAGTCTCCGGTACCGGGATAGTACTATAGGTACTCTAAGGAAGTATCTAGCTACTCTTAATATCCCTAAAATAGCTAAAAATAGATATATCTAAACGGTCTACCCTCTCTATTATAGAAATTAACCCTAAAGGTATAAGGAGGTACCGAGGCTTCTTATAATTTAATTAGAGGAGAGGGGGATATATTTCTATAAAAACAATACTTTTAAGGAGTACGTATTCTAAGCCATAGAGTTAAGAAATTAAGCCCTATAAACTCTAGAATAGCTAGCCCTCCCCCTTAACTATCCCTAAAGCTATAACCTCGCCGTTTTCCCTATTTAAGTATAGACTATATATATACCGTATATAAAGACCTTAGCGTAATACCTAGTAGGACGTCTAAGGTTAGATCCGGGATCCTCGAGGACGTCGTAGATCGCGTACCGCCGCGCTATATTAAGGTTATAGATAGTTAGTAAGCCTCTTAGACCGGTAGGCTTTACCGTTTCCCGGACTATCTTATTCTAGTCTATGAATAGGTTCTATAGGTCGTAGGCGGTTACGAACGGGCTAGGTATATCGCTACTATCCGTAATAATTTAGCGCAAATCGTCCTAGAGATAGATATAGTTACCTCTAGTTACGAGAGTCGTCCGGTCGACCTAAGGTAGTATCGTCTCTATCGTCTATTTTTCTATCTTACCCTAATCGGTATCGTAACTAACTATGCGCTAGCCGGTAGCGATTACGTTATAAGGTTTGCCCTATATATCCTAACTAGGTAACGAAGCGTCGAACTAGACGACTATATAACCTCCTAGCGTAAGTAGTATCTAAAGATAAGTAATTACCCGAGGGCAACTATCGGACTCGAAATAGTTTAGGAAGAGGTATACTAGAACAATATCGAAGCTATTCTAGTAGTCGGTAAAAGCCCTAATTATAGCGGAGGTATTCGCCTCCCGAATATCGCCTTACTAGTAGTAATAGCTACGTAGTTCCGGAAAGCGACGATAAAGCTCGGCGTCTACCTACGCGAGTAGCGCGCCGCTCGTATTAGTAAAGAATATAGGAGGGTTCTTCCTATCGAGGACTTCGTAGGCGAGTAAGCTAGCGAGACTAGGTCTACTTATAACGTCGAGTATACTCTCGCCTCGCTAAATACCTACGAGCCTTACTATACGCTAGTAGGACTCTACTCCGCTCTAGTATTCCTCTATATACTACGCGGTAGAGCTAGGAGTAGTATAGTAGCCGGTAGTTAGCTTCGTTATATTATAATAGGATTCCTAAAGTATTATATTATTAATAGTCTACGCGATAGGTAAACTAGATAGTACCGCTATTATAAGGGCTCCTAAGGAGAGAGTTAGTAGACTAGAAATACTCTATAGGAGGTCTAGATAGAAGTATACTTACCGATCGTTACTAGGATCTAGAAGAGATAATAGGTAGGGAGCGCTAAAGGTCCTAAAGAGGATATAATAGTATAAAGGCTAGAAGAATAGTCGGAAGAGTTATCTAAGAGGGCTAACGGTAACTAACTATACTTAAGGTTAGTTAGTAGTAGTAGAAAGAAGAGAGGGTTTATAATCGAGGTTAAGGTTCCTAAAGAATAATAGCTATTAGCTCGAGCGCCTAACAAGTAAGGGAAGCTACGAGGTAGTAGTAGCGGTATAACGTAAAGATTACGCGGTAAGGAGATAAGTAAAGGATCTAGTCGAAGGGGAAAGCTACTAGGCTATAGTAGCGGTATAACGTAAGGATTACGTAATAGGGAGATAAGTAAAGGATCTAGTCGAAGGGGGAAGCTACTAGGCCACGATAGCGATATAACGTAAGGGTCGCGTAATAGGGAGATAAGTAAAGGATCTAGTTAAAGGGGGGAACTACTAGGCTATAGCGACGGTATAACGTAAAGGTCGCGTAGTAAGAGGATAAGTAAACTATCTAGTCGAAGGCGCTAGCGACGATCTAATAGTAGTCGAGGCTCGCGGAAGGCGCTAGCGACGATAAGGTTATAGATAGAGATACTAGGGTTAGGGTTAGGGTTAGGATCGAACCCTAACTATTATTATACGGTAGGGTTCGTTCTAATATCTATTACTACGATAGGGTAACTATTACTATCGACGTTATTATAATAGACTAATTTAACTATACTTAGCTATTATAGTTCTTCCGGTAATTGCCTCTATTCTACTCCCTTAGAACTATTATCCTTAATATCTTATAGATAGATAGCTCGAGCTCTCCGACCTACCCTAGTCCTTCCCCCTATAGCTAACTTATTAGTTGGTATTGCTTAGCGATACCGACTAATAACTAAGCCGTCCTAGTCCTAGTCCTTCCCTACCGTCTCGGCCGCGCTCCTCCTTCCTATAGCTAACTTATTAGTCGGTATAGCTTAGCGATATCGATTAATAACTAAGCCCTCCTAGCCCTAGTCCCTTCCTAATACTCGCTACGCTCCTTTCCTATAATCTCCCTAAGTAGGGGCGTAGATAGTACGCTAAGATAGTAGTCGGTAGTCTATCGATAGATAGTAGTAGATTAGTCGATAGGTAGTTAGTAGGTATAGTTAGGAATCGGGATAGTCGGTTAGTAGTCGGTTAGTAGTCGGTTAGTAGTCGGTTAGTAGTCGGTCGGTAGTCGGTTAGTAGTCGGTTAGTAGTCGGTTAGTAGTCGGTTAGTAGTTAGTTAGTAGTCGGTCGGTAGTCGGTTAGTAGTCGGTTAGTAGTCGGTCGGTAGTCGGTTAGTAGTCGGTTAGTAGTCGGTTAGTAGTCGGTCGGTAGTAGTTAGTAGTCGGCTAGTAGGTAGTTAGTAGTCGGCCGGTCGGTCCTACCCCGGCATCCCCCGACCCCTAACTAGGAGGTAGCTACCGCTAGTTATTAGTATAAGATCCTATAAGTCGATATACGTAGTAAACGTTAATATAGCTAACGCTATTCTAAGCCTAATAACCTCTTCCGACTTACTATATCTAATATAATTCTATAGATAACTATCTAATCTATATACTAGATTATAGTCGAAAGGCCTTATATAGTAAGTATCTTTTAGTAGTCTTATTAAACTATACTCGAGTCGATATAAGTATAGGATACTTAGGCTATAACTAAGCCTAGTATATCCTAATCTTCTCTAAAAGTATCTTAGCTATAACGTAAGAATTAGGATCCTAGATATTACTAAAATACTTACTATATATCTTAGGATTAGTATAGAACTACTCGATTATAGTATAGCTACTAGCTAATATCTTTAGCGCTACCTAATTATCTAAGTTTTTATCTAGATAACGATTAGTATATTAGCTAGAGAGACCTCTAGTCGAGATATACTAATCTTTAGAGATATCTATACTATCTCGACTTAGACTATCTTCCTTACTAGCTTCGTTAGTATTATTAGTACCTTATTCGTCCTAATCGTTACGATTACTAGAAGATTATATATCGATATCTCTATTAGTATCTATAGCTAGATATAATATATAAGAAAGTAAAGGATATCTAGTAATATATAGTAAAGTTAGTAGCTAGAGAGAAGCTAATCGATAGTTATCCTCCTTCTCCTCCTTCTCCTCCTTATCCTCCTTATAGATAATCGCTACTAATAGTAGGAATCTACTATAGTACGGTATAGGTATCTATATATAGTCGATCTCGTTAAACTCTAGACTAGAGAATCGAACTAATTCCTAACTAGAGAAGGGACGATCTAGCTTTACTAGACTAGGGCTATATATCGTTTCGATACTTAGAGAGAATATATCTATCTATTCTATACAATCCGTATAGTACTCTTAAATAGTTATAAGGACTTGCTTAATATATTCCGATAGTTCGTATATCTAGCTACTAGCTACTATAATAAGATCTAGACTATAATAATTAGTAAACGTTTATAGATAGGAAGTAACTTATAGAATAGTATAGCTAGTATATAACCTATACTATTCTATAGATTAGTTCGGATCGACTTACTCTTAGTATTCTAGTAGACGAAGCGGGCCTCGAGTATCTTAGCTTAGTACTTAGTAGTACTAATAATATACTCTACTACTTTAGTAATATTAGTAATAGGAGGAGTCTTATTATAAGGGATAGTAAGGCTAGGTATAGTAAGGACTATAGAAGACTAGATAAGGATACGAGAGTATTCTAGTTACTCGTTAACGTTAATCTATAGTAGCTTAGTCTTCGTTATAGATAGGTACGTCTTAGCTAGTACTTACTACTATATCTCCTTAACTACTTTACTACTATATACGAATCGAAAGAGCTACTCGGTAGGTTCTATATTCTTAGTATAGGCGTCGTTAGAGGCGCTATTCGTTCCCTATATTACGTTCTAATACGAACTATAGATACTAAATAGCTAGTATATAAGGCTATCGATAACTATACTATCTATAACTTTCTTAATATACTCGTTAAGGCTAATTGTATCCTATTACGCCTATCGATTAAGGTTAATCTTCTTATCGTTCTCTAGTATACCGGTATATTAAGTTATAAGAGAGGCTAGCGTTTCGCTAGTAGTAGCTAATTACTATATATACTAAGAGTAATATAAGCGCTATAGACCTTAGTCTATAGTCTCGTCGTTAACGAGTACGTACCTATACTACTCTTTATCTTAGCGAATATAGTAAAAGTAGCTAATATTCTAGAGTATATTAGATAAGACAATAACGTCTATAAAGATAGCGATACGTCTATCCTACTATAAGTTCGCCGATTCTATTACCGATTAGGAAGATATAGATACTATACGGATTATAGAATCTTCGTTAAAGCGCTTAATAGCGGATACGTATACTTATAGCTTAATAGAGGCTCGTATACTAACGAAGCTAATATCGAGGATAGTAAGGATAGCCTTAGTCTTAACGTAGGTAATAGGATCGTAGTAAAAGATATAGACTTTCTTACCTCTATTTACGATCTACTCTAATAGTAGTAGATAGAGGTACTAATCCTTAGTAGATAGTAGTACGAGGTAGAGTAGTATAGATAGGTAGTTATCTAGTATAACTTAGAATAAGTCGGACTTCGTATTAGTATAGAGATAATCGAATATAGACTACGACTCGATACTCCTATAGATAAAATTAGCTCGGTCTTATTCTAAAGTAACTTATAGATTAGTATACGAAACGAGCTATACTACTCGATAAGCTACTTTAGTTATCGGTACTTACTTCTTATATATCGCGTTAGTCTAGTACTCCTTCTTATCGGTTCGAATAATTAACTCGACTACGAGTAGGTTATAGATAGCGTAGAGGAGGTAGCGATAGGCTAGATTCTATCGAATACCGTCGTCGTCGTTAGCGCCGTTATCGTATTCTATAGATAGAGGAGTAGCGCTAGTAGTAGTTAGCTTAGCCTTAGTAATATAGCCGTTATATAGCGTACGCTATAGTACGTTCTAGCGTAACTCGACGAAGGTTAGTATAAATAGTAGAATCTCCTTACCTAGTTTAATCGTTACGTTCTTAACTATAATCTTACTATCCTTATAATAATATAGAATTATTATATAAGCGTAAATACTAGCGACTATCTTCGTCTCGGTAAGGCGATCGGTATTAAGGCTACTACTAGCGCTATATAGCGTTCGAGTATATATATAGTACTTCTAAGGATCGAGGTAGCGATATATCTTAAGTCGTTACGCTTAGTATTAGATAGTATAGAAGTTATTATCGTAGTCCTACTCGAGGAATATCGTAGCGATATAGTATATATCTAATCGGTTAGCGAACGTCTTTTCCTTCTTAGTCGGCGTTATCGTTACTCTTACTATCGCTACCTCTATCTCTATCGACTCCTCTATTATATATAGAAATCTCTATATAGCCTTCTAGCTAAAGCGAAAGAGGCTAGCGGCGTCTAAGACGGAGTTCTTATACGGGATAGCAGTAAGTAGGAGGTAGTAGTAGTCCTCGAATTAATATAGTATATTAGTCTATTAAGCGTTCTTCGACTTTATCTTATAAGCCTTATCGATAATAAATATACTAACGAGGTTATAGCGCGACGGAAGGAAATAGAAGTCCTTATACGGCTTACTATTATAGCTTTCGTCGTTACTAGGTAGACTATCGTCTTCGGTATCTTCGCTATCGTTATCCTCTAGCTCGTCTCTACTATTATCGTTATAGTTCCTAGTCCTAGGCTAGGCCTTCTTACCTTTATCCTTCCTATCGTTAGCTACCTCCTTCTTAGTATTCTTTAGTACGGCGGGATAGAATACCTATAGATAGTAGAGAATAATAGTATAGCTAGTCTAGTCGTTATTAGATTTAAGTCGGTCGATCGCTATCTCGAACGCTATCGCTTCGTCTAGAAATACATTAGGGCCGGTTCTACCGCTACCTATATATATTAGGTAGATATATCGCGGTTCGCTAGGTACGTTAAATATACTCTCGATATCGGTCTCCTATAATAGGGAGGCCTATAGCAGAACTAATATAACGATAGGTTAATAACGTAGTCTACTTTAGCTAAGCTTCTTACTTATAGTCTCGTCGATTCTACGCTTCGCCTTCCGAATAGCGAATTAGAACTCTATAATATACTATTAGTAGAGAATACGTATATAGAATACTATAGATATACTATTATCGATTTGCTAGTTACTTAACTCGGTAGCGTTAGATTACTCGCGTCTAATAGTAGTATAGATAGCGTCTAGGAGTACTTACTAGATATTTACAAATAATTAGTTAGTTAGTAGTTATAAGGATTAGATACGAAGCGACTTATAGATCTATATAGTTAGAGGTATATAGATCGATAAGTCGGTTAGAATATAGACTTACCTAACTACTCCTTACGCTACGCTTCTAACTATCTACTTAGTAGTACTATAGTATAAAGGGCTTCGACCGTCTTACCTAAGCTAGTATCGTTAGCGTTAATCGCTATTCGTACCTCTAGTAATAGGGCTACCGAATACTAGAAGATAGTCTATAGTTACTAAGGCTTAAGAGATAGGCTAAAGAAGTCGATAGCGGATATATAGTACTTAATTCTAGAAGTAGTAGAAGGTTCCTCCTAGTACTATCGGGCGCTAATAGCTATATACGTAACGTTAAAGTTAGGAGGCTTAGCGCTAACGCTATTAGCTTCGACTTA
Organism: Pseudocercospora musae; assembly: GCA_001578225.1. NCBI lineage: Eukaryota > Fungi > Ascomycota > Dothideomycetes > Mycosphaerellales > Mycosphaerellaceae > Pseudocercospora > Pseudocercospora musae. The sequence goes on along the minus strand of LFZO01000206.1, from coordinate 2,380 downwards.
GAGGTAGGTAAAGCGTATAGCGCGCTCGTCGGTAGTCTTATCGTCGTTACTATTATATAGATCCTTAGCGACGTTACCTAGGTCTATAGTAATCTAGTTCTCGCGCGTAACGAATTCCTTATAAAACTTATTATTCTTCTTAGTAAGGTGTTTATAGTATATAACGTTAGAGTAGGTTTAGGCGTTATTAAAGAGGACCTTAACGTCCGCTAATATAGCCTTAAGGAGATAGTAACGCTTCTCGTTATCGATATCGTCTAGGGATAGATCCTTTATAGTTACTATAAGGCCCTCGAAGTACTTAGTAACTACGTCTATATTAGTACTAGTAATAGGCTTCTACGTAGTATAGTCCTAAATATTATCCTTAGTCTACTTCTTAAGGCTATCCTTTAGTAGCTTACTATATCCTATTAATACTAAAAAAATGGTAGCGAACAATTAGAGACGAATGGAAAACAGTTAGGAAGGGGGGGAGGACGAATGGAAAACACTATGTACTAAGGCAGAGGAGGTACTAAAGGTAGAAGATAGGAAAACCCCTAAGAGAGTATACAAGATAATAATCTTAGAGCTCCTTAGAGGACTAAAAGCAATCTACAACTAGGCAAGCTACATGATTACGAAGGCAGCTAATATAGCCGTAGTAAAGATTATAAAGAAACAATAAGAGACAAGCCTAAACCACCGCACCTAGGTAGTAGTAGCTAGTTAGGAGGCGCCAAAACCCCCGAGGATAGTAGTTAGAGTCTATATTATAGACCTATAGGAGTAAAAGGAAATCTAAGGACTCTTAGGGAAAGAGATAGTAGAAAGAATCGTAGTCAAGGAGGTTATTAGGGCTAGGAATAAAGGGAAGGGGGTAATCAAGCTATTTATAGCCTAGGAGTAGGACAAAAGGAAACTAGAAACACAAAAAGAATAGATAACCAAGATAGGGAAAACTGTAAAGGTCTCCCAATAGTAGTTTATAATTATAGCCTATAGTATAACAAGGAGCTTTAAGGAAGAATAGGATATCGGAAACCTATAGAGACAAAACCAAGCTACATACCTAGGCCTAAAGATCACAAAGGTAGCATAGATCAAAAGGAAAATCGAGGAGACTAAGAAGCAGTCCTCCCTAATTATCTAGGTAGGGAGTGTAGAGCAAGCTAACATAGTACTAGACTAAGGGCTATTCTAGGACTTTGAAAGATTGGAAACAGAGGTACATAGAAGCAACTATAGGATAATGTAGTGCTTCAAATGTTAGCACTATAGACACTTAGTAGCTAAGTGCACAAAGATAACTAATACCTACTCCTATTATATAGGGGACTACTAGGTTAAAGAATACAAAGCATACAAAGGGGAAGCAAGATGCGTATGCTATACCAAAAGATACCCCTCTTAGGCAAAGGAATGCCTAGTAAGAATGTAGGTAGCTAGGAAGGCAAAGGAAGCTAGAGTTAACATACTAACAAGATATACAATAAGCTAGGGTAGCTAGGCGTAGAAGCAACCTAGCTAGGTACTACAAAAGAGGTTAAGACAAGATAATGGGTTCACATTTAGGGCCTTACTAGTACAAGAGAGCTACTAGTAACTAGGGAGACTAAGATACCTTAACATTGTAGGAAAGGAAGTAGGGTAGAAGAAACTTAGTCAAATGCTAGTTCAAAGGGAGGAAAGGCTAAAGGAAAACCTATAGGAAAACGATATGGATGAAACCTAATAAATAGTGCAATAGTACTAAACATTATATAGTATAATGTTAACAAGAGTAAAGATAAGGTATAGAGGAGCTTCCTTCAAGTACTAAACCTAAAAGAATATTACATTATTGCAATCTAGGAGCCCTAGCTCAACCTATATATAAAAAGACTAGCAACTATTAAAGACCCAAGATACTACCCAATTATCTATAACTAGGGAGCCCTAAGGACATGCATCTATATTAGCAAGGAGATAGCTACAGAAACCTAGTAGGCCATACTACAAGAGGATAGGGACCTAACATTAGTTTAAGTAGAAACATCCTAAAGTACACTCCAAGTCTACTACATATACAACCTACTACTAGACTCAAGGAGTAGCACCTAACTAAAAACCCTAGAAAGAATACCTAGAGTTATCTAGGGGAACACCTACTAAGTCCTACTTAGAGATTTCAACCTCTACTACCCCCTCTAGGGCTTAGACTTTACCCTAGCTTATTACTTCCTAGTAGGAAGGCTAATCGACATATTAGAGAGGGAAGGAATAGAAATTGTTACCCTAAAGGGATTAGTTACCTAGGAGGCAAGAGGAAGTAGTAGTACACTAGACCTATGCTTTGCATTATATTAGATTAGGAATAGGATTACAAGATATAGGGTTAACTAGGAACTAGAAGAAT